>JASCZI010121303.1:21374-32282 GCA_036250425.1 Stylosanthes scabra | reverse complement strand
TATGGGTTATCATCCAAAAAACCAGCAGAATAGATAACATAAAAAACAATGACATATAACGAAACACTCACTTGTTTTTCTTGTAGGTAGTATCAAAAGATACAACGTCTCCAAAATACTCACAAGAAGCTATTGATCATGCATCGGCCCAAAAAGCACTTTTCAATATGTAGTTTTCATCGACTTCAATCTCATAAAAGAAGTTCGGATTGATTTCTTTTATTCGATTGAAGTACATTAGCATCTCCTTAACTTCAAGGTTCACATCACTTGTTCTAAGCTTAGAAGAGATGTAGTTTCTCACATATTTCTCTGAGAAAGTTAAGTTAGAAGAACCACCCACTTCATTGGAGAGAGCAAGATAAGTCTTATTAGGTCTAATACCGGCTTCATCATTGTCTTCAATGACACATTTTGCATGCAAACTCAAAGCTCAATACTCATGATAATGAACAGACTTTTGAGGAGAACAATGATGTGTGTACTTTGCCACAAAAGTTGCATAAAACCATTTGTATGTTACCTTGTCCAACTTCACATACACCTTAGCTTTGCACATTTCCGATGCAATTTTCTTATATCTTATTGGTGCCTTTACATGGGAAATGCGATTACCGTGTTTGTTACAAAGAATGGATGGGTTGGCTATTATCTTCTCTCTACTGTCATTTTGAAGATAATTGGTAGTCTTGATTTTGACCAAGAAACCCACTTTAGAAGCATAATTCTTATAAAATGCATGAGCTTCAGCACAAGAATCAAAACACATACCCTCTTTGGGAATTTCATCTTCACATATATTAGAATGATCTGGTTCCTGGAAAGAACACAATTTAAAACTATTTGAAACTAAAACTAGTGAAAGATGATAAACAAAGTAGTTTTCAACAAATACCTCTTCAACCACAGATTTCAATGGCTGAGGATCTTGACCATTCTGAATCTCCTCAGTGGCATTGATCAAATTTCTTAAAACCTGAATATTTTAAATAGCTAATTACAAAGCATGATCAATCACAGAACAATCAACGGTTTCATCTTTATCCGTAAGTCAAATTAAAAAGGCATGATAACAGTATAAGGTAAACAGATGATAATGTTTGCTTGAATATGTTAAAAGACAATTTGAAGAAAGTGACCTCCTCAGGATATTCATCAATGGTTTGATTAGAACAATCAACAACTGAATAATCCAAATCCATGATCAATCACAGAAGTAAAACGGATTCGAAATTAAAACAAAGAAACCGTGTTCTTCAAGCAACAAAGAAGATACAATTAACGAAGCTCTTGAAGAAGAAGCTGAAACCACCGCACAGGAACCACCACCGCTAAAGCTGGACCACCGCCGTAGAAGCTGGAACCACCACCACAAAAGCTAGAACCAACGCCGTAGAAGCTGAAACCACCACCGCAAATGCTGAAACCACCGCCACAAAGATCCAATCTACTCCGTGTGGTTCAAACTCCGAAAGCTCGATAACACACTCCACCGTTCAACCGTGTTCTTCATCCATGTTGGCCATGGAAGAGAAAGCTCCGACAAAAGCTTTGATGGAGGAGGAAAGAAGAACGATGTTGACGGAAGCTTCGATGGAAGAGGAGAGAAGAACGATGTCGAGGAGAAGGGTTCACCCGGTTTCACTGAATGACCACAGTGGACTTCCCAGGATGAAGAAACACAATAAACATAAAAATCAGGATTTGAAGGTTATTGGCTCCTAATTGGTTAATTGGCGTTGGTCCCATAAACTTTTCCATTAGTTTACTATCTAATATCTAATAGTAAATTAACAAAGGCAGGAATTAATGCTGGTTAAATATGCACATATATTTTGATCAATCAAATTTAATCAAGTCATTTATTTATATGTTAATTAGAAAATTATTTTGGTGTTACATAATATAAAAAATAGCTCCAAAATAAATTTCTATTTGACATCAAAATAATTTTCTATTTGACATAAAATAAATAATTTTATTAGACTTAATTGAACAAAATAATGGTAGACCTAGAATTATTATAAATTTATAACCTCTATTATAGCCGATTATCTTAATTGAAAGAAGAATAAAACATTTACTTTTTAGAAAAATGTTAGATAGATAAGTATTTTTGTGAGTCCAATCAAATTGGTTTCAACCCAATAAAAATAATTTATATCTTAATCTTATCTTAATAGTATACAATTAGAAAGTTTAATGGCTGACGTGGCGGCTGGAAAATAAATTTAGGAGGCTAAATACTTAAGTGTCGTCATTAGAAAATTTGTTTTTTCAATTATTTTTAATTATATTATTTAATTGAATTTAAATTATTTAATTGTTATCTCGATCCTTATTTTTAACTTCCTAATTTAATTTTAAAATTTTTTAATTATTATTATATTAAAGAGTTTTTTAATCATAACTAAAACAATTTTAAATTGAATTTTAAATTTAAAATAGTATACACCTCAATAATCAACTTTAAGGTGAATTTATATTTTTAATTATTTTTTAATCATTATTATATTAATTAAAGAGTTTTTTTAATCATAACTGAAACAATATTAAATTGAATTTTAAATTCAAAATAGTAAACATACACCTCAATAATCAATTTTGACGTGAATTCCTATTTTTATTTTTTGGTGTGAATTTCTATTTTTTATTTTTTGGCGTGAATTTCTATTTTAAATTTTTTTAATCATTATTATATTAAAGGATTTTTTAATCATAACTAAAACAACTTTAAATTAAGTTTAAATTTAAAGTAGTAAACATACACCTTAATGAAATTCTAACGTGAATTTCTATTTTTAAATTTTTTTAATCATTATTATATTAAAGAGTTTTTTAATCATTATAATTTTTAAAATTTTTGTTTTTTAATTATTTTTAATTGTCATAATTAATAGAATTTAAAATTTTAAATTTCAAATATAACATACGGTTGCTGACGTAATTTTATAATGATTTATTTTTTAATTAAATTATAAATTTTATTTTTATATGGTTGTTGAGGAATTTTAGATAATTTTTTTATAAAATAAATAATTAAATATATTATATTATATGCAGATAATTGATATAATGGATACCATGATATAGATATATGTGATGTATGAATAATAATGCATAATGCAATGCCTACCACCACATGATTTAAAATTTTAAATTTCAAATATAAGATATGGTTGTTGACATAACTATAAAATGATTTATTTATTTATTTTTATTGCCCTATCCCATCTATTCAAACAATTTCAAAAGCAACTCTTATTCTAGAAGATTGGTGGGCTAAGCCCACTTAAATTTTTTAAAAATTACTAAAACATGATGATGATGATGATGATGATGATGATGCATTATATTGAGAAATTTTGTGTATTTATAGAGGGGAGAGAAAGAGATGGGGGGAGAGAGAGGGAAAGAGAGAGGTGGGAGCGAGAAAAAGAGAACAAGGGAGAAAAAAAGGAAAAAGAGAGAGGGAGAGGGAGAGGTAGTAGGGGAGAGAGTGAGAAAGAAAGAGAAAGAGAACAAAAGGAGAGAAATAGCAAAAAGGGAGAGAGAAGGAAAGTGAGAAAGAGTGAAAGAGAAAGATAAGAAATTAGAGAGGGGAGAGGGAAAGGGAGATAGAAATAGGGAGGGTGAGAGAAAGAAATGGAGAAAGATAGATAGAAGTGGGAAAATGGGGCGGAAGAGAGAAAGGGAATAGAGTAAAGGAGATATAGAAGGAGAGAGGATTAGGGAAAGAAAGAGAGAAATAGAACGAGGGAGAAAGAAAGAGATAGAAAGAGAGGGAAAAAGAGAATAGGAGAGAGATATGGAGAAACAAAGATAGGGAGAAGAAGAAAGAGGAAGAGAGTGGGAGTGGACGAAGAGAGAGGGAGAGATAAGGAAATAGAGCGAGTGAGAAGGATGGAAAGCAAGGGTGAGAGAAAAAATGGAGAAATGATGAGAGAGGAAGAGGGAGAAAAAGCCATAGAGGGAGAGAGAAAAGAGAGAAAAAGAAAGAGAATGAGAGAGAGAGAAAGAGATAGAAGAGGAGAGAGCATGAGAGGGAGGGAGAGTAAGATAGATCAGAAATGAGGAAGAAACAGCGGGAGCGGGGGAGAAAAGGCGATAGAACGACGCAAAATGAGAAGGAGATAGAGAGAGAGTGGAGGAGGGAATCAGAGAAACAGAAAGAAAGAATAAAAGAGGGGAGAAAAAAGGAAAGAGAAGTTTTATGTTTTAGAATTAGATTCCATGATAATATATTACATTATCAAAGTGAGAATATTATATTAAATTCAATAAGTTATTTTTTATAAATTATTATATCTAATTTATCATGTTAAATTAAAATATAAAGCCGTGCATCACTCGGGTTAAACACTTGTTAATTGAAAAAGGAGAACAATGAGGGAGGAAAAAGGAAAATGGAAATACATTAAAAAGAAAAAAGAAAAAACTTGTTAAATTTAGTTATAACAATACCTTATATATATATTATGCACATATATTTAATTTAAATTTAATTTAGTTATATATATATTGATAGAGAAGCTCACGCCAAATCTCAATCTTTAGAAAAGGTCTTAAATCAAAGAGTGTGCTGGCTTCCTTAGCTTCGTTTATAAGACAATTGAGTATGGTTCCCCAATGGCCTAACTGATTAGATGAATACCTGTTTTTAATTGGATGATCGCTCCCATTTCATTCGCCCTCTGCCACTTTGGAACATCCTAGTAGATTCATTAACACAGCCATGATTGGCTCGGTAACTTCAAAGTTTTAGTATTGCACAGCGTCCAAATTTATATTAAAATGAATATATGGGTGTGATGTAATTGTGAGCATGTTTGGTAGATAAATGTGTTTAGGGTTGCACGAAAGGTGCGTAACTACCTGGTCATTTAGCAGATTTTATGCTAGGAAATTGTCGGTCATTGCCCTTGAACTTGGAGCAATTAAGGGCTAAGATGATTCGGCTCAACACGTGTTTTTGAGGATGATGTCAAAACTTAAAAGCAAAACTTGTGGTAATTCGTTTTTCTTTTTTAAATTAAATTGTTTGTTTTGTTTGGAAATAAAGGAAATTTTTTACACACCTGAAACTGATTTTTGCGTTGTATTTTCATAATCAAATATATGATAATAATAATAAACATATTTAATTTATTATTTAAGATTTTATAAAGAAATATAAAAAATCAATCAATAATTCTACCTGAACAAGTGGTTTTCGCCAACCAAGTGCAACCAAGTGATTTATTTCTATGCTAAATAGAAGATAATTTTGGTGTCAAATAAAATTTTATTTAGGTGCACTTTTTATACTATTTGACACCCAAATAATATTCTATTTAGCATAGAAATAAACCACTTGGTTGAACTTGGTTGGCCAAAACCACTTGTTCAAATAGCATTACCCTAAATATATATACTATTTAAATTATTTTTAATCTATATTTTATATTTTAACATGTATTTATATTGGTGATTTGGTGGTTGATTTTTAATATACACCTAATATAACTTATTTAAGTATTGCTAATTGCTAAATAAAAGATTATATCAATATTAAATTGGAATTTATTCCTATACTATTTTTTTATGTTATTAAATATTAAAATATTTTTCTATTTAACATAAAAATATATGACTTAATTAAATTTTATTGGATAAAATAGCATTATTGTAATAGACATTAATAAAAGATAATTGTATTATTATAATTGAATACTTATATAGTGTGCACACAAATATTATTTGTGTACCCTTAAATAAAATTAAAGTGTATATTCATATTTATTTATTTTGTGGAAAAGATATTTATATATTTATTTGAGTTAAAAATTTTACTAAAACTAAAGTGCAGGAAAATATGCCAATTGTAGAAAGAAAAATAAGATAAGATGTAGTGTATCGGGTTCAATTAATCCCAAATGAAGTGTACACCTGTCACTTTACTAGACATGGTTCTCTTCTGACTAAAAAATGTTTGTGTCATACATCTTGAAGTTGCCTTTTTCTATTACTTTAGCCATCTCATTGGGGCTAAAATTGTAACTCACACACTCATATGCGGACAAATTAGTCACCTAATACTTTTTCGTACAGGGGAACTTCGGTGCTACCGAAAAGGACGAGGTAACACCGCAAACGCTTCCTAACGTATAAGCTTTTTTATAATCTAGTTTAATCACATACAAGATCATGCATATTTTAAAAGACGACTAAGTATTTTTTTTTTTTATGATTAAGGTTGTTTAGCTATGTTAGAAGTTAGATTTTTTTTTTGTGACTGTTAGAAGTTAGATATTTGATTTTGATTTATTTAAGAAGAATAAAATATATCCTTTAAACATGGACTAAAATGATTATTTATTTTAGTCCTTTCAAAATTCTTCCTAAAAATCTATTTTAATCTTCTAATCTCTAATACAGGTAAACAACTTTAATCATGCAAAGACACGTAGAAAATGACGTTACGCGTATAATTGTAAAGATAAATATATTTGTGTTACGGATCAGCCTCGAGGCCCAATTTTTAGAGAATAAGGCCATAAATAAGTGGCCTACAATGAAGAACGAATTATCTAAAATAGGAAAGATATGATACGATCTCAACAGATCCCATAAGGATCTCAACCACCCGAAGCTATATAAACAGGGGGCACCACCCCCTCAAGGTATGTATTCTCTCACCCTATCTCCCATATTTAACCTAGAATCCCATAATCCTAATTCTGAGCTTCTAGGGCCATTCTCACTCACATTAACCCCCGTTCTTCGTCATAGCTCTCGGTTACGCTGGGGAGCTTGTTCATCGAAGGTACATCTTCTACTTTGATCATTGAGGTTCGACACCCCATTCAAAGTCCTTTGGACAATCTTAAGCGACCCGACCTTAACATTGGCACCGTCTGTGGGGAACCTCATATTCAGAAGATAGAAGCATAGTGCCGGAGATTTGGGCAGAAGATGGAGGAAGAAATCCCGATTGTCAACGAAGGAGTCGGCGATAACAGCAACCCTCAGCCGACCCCGGAAAAAGAAATTGATTAGAGAAATCAGACCATTCAATAACTAGAAACAGCCTTGAGAGAACTCTTAGAAAGACAGACCCGAGAGGTTGCAATCGCCACGGAGGCGGCGAAAAGAGCAAAAGAGCTCGCGAAGAAACAACATGCCATCCTTGATGAAGCAGAAAAAGAGAGAAGGACAGACAAGAAAAACTAAGCAGCAGAGCCCTAACTCTGGTGGACAATGGCAGCAAGACGCCAGAGTCAAAGGACCACACGTAGAATCCATCCACTGTGGCAACGAAAGCACCCGAAAAAGAGAAAAGCAAGCACCCGTTCTCGTGTCACATCCTAGCCGAAGAACTTCCTAAAAAGTTCCGGTATCCTGTCGAGATCGAGCCTTACGACGGAACCACAGACCCGAAGCATCACCTGGATGCCTTTGAAAATAGGATGCTGCTTGTAAACGCTTCCGATGCCTTACAGTGCAAAGCCTTTACTATAACCCTCAAGAAAGATGCCCTGGCGTGGTTTAACTCCCTCCCACCCAACAGCATTGAGTGCTTCTCCGATCTACCTGACAGCTTCATGAAGAACTTTACAATCCGTTGGAGACTTTAGTAAACCTGCCTGAACCTGTACTCGGTTGTACAAAAACCCGAGGAAACCCTCCGGAGCTATCTGGATCGTTTCAACATGGAATGCACACAGATCGAAGGGCTACAATCGCAGACAGCTTTGATGGCCTTGGTTAAAGGACTAAAAGAGGATACACCTTTTTTGAAAAGCCTGACTAAGAGGCCACCAAAGACGATGGAAGAGATCCAAGAAAGGTCCCACGACTACCTACAGCAAGAGGAAGGCCAGACTGCCGTCAAAACTGACTGGAACAAGAAGGACAATCCTCGGAAAGAGCACTTCCGGGAGGACAGAGGGCGGAGAGAGCACAAGTTCAACAGGTCGTACTATAACCCCCTCAGCGTATTTCTCACTCAATTTCTGAATGAGGTATCTCAGGTCGAAAGAGTGCCAGCACCAAGACCCATAAAGAAATCCACAGAGGAGACCGAAACTCGTATTGCAAATACCACAAGCAGAATGGGCATGACACGGAAGAATGCAGAGACCTTCTCGATGTTGTTGAGCAAGGGTTGAAGAATGGGAAATTCTGTGAGTACACCAGCAGGTACAAGCAAAGAGATGATGACAGAAGAGTTAGACAACGAATGAATAACCCGGAGAACAAGGCTGACAAGAAGAGAGATGAGCCCAAAGATCATGGTACACACCGCGCAATCGCAATGATATCAGGAGGGATCCCGGAAGAAGGGAATTCCCCTTCCAAGAAAGCAGCAAAAAGAAGCTGGCACTCATGCCTGGCAGTGGATATAATGCCAAGAACTCTAGAGGGAAAGCCACCCCCAGCGGTAGTCTTCTCTTCGGAAGAAGTCAAGCAAACTACCAGTAGCATGAACCAGCCGCTAGTCATTCCCGTGTCTACCATCAATACCAAAATCAGAAGAGTACTTGTAGATCAGGGAAGCTCATCGGACATCCTGTTCCGAAGGTGCTTTGATGCACTCGAACTCACGGAAAAGGATTTGGAAGCTCACTCCGACGACTTAGTCGGATTCTCCGGAGAAAGAGTCACACCGGACGGATTCGTCACTTTGTGGGTCACCATAGGGAACCCTCCGGATACGAGGAATGTGAAGGTTCGATGGCTAGTGGTGAACCACAATTCCACGTACAACACAACAGTGGGAAGACCTACCTTGAACAAAATAGGAACCATCATCGGCACATCGATCCTCATCATGAAGTTTGAGGTGCGGCCCTGAGGCCGGTCTGGAAAAGCGGAGTTTTGTTGCAGATAGCTCCGGACCGATGTCAAGGGAATCATGCCAAATTTAGTTAAAAATGTGTCACAGAGGTGCAACCAAGTTTGAAAATACTGAGTACTGGACTCGGGCCGTTCTCCTTAGGAAGCAGAAACAGAGGTTTGCCTTTGGTTGAGAAAATATCGGGGTTGGTTGCAGTTGATGTGAGAACAGAGCGCAAGAAAACAGAATAAAACAGCAGTGGATTAAAGAGTGCCCGGCTATGTGTTGAAATACTGTACGTCCCTATGAGCACTGTTGATTCCAGATTGGATGGACTGTCACCTAAAGAAAACTAACCACCATAGGGTGGCGAAGTTAACCCCTATCCGAATGTCCTAGGCATACATAATAGCAGGGGACCTTGTCTCATTTAAGGTTCCCACACTACTGGCAGGGGCGTAGCGTTAACGGCATCGAAATTAACTGCATTCCTCCCATCCGTTGCCCTTAGGGATCGACAGCTAAGATGATTCGCACATTTCACCCCATAGCTGAGTCACTATGGTCACTACTCACTACGTATGGAAATCATAATTGTGGAATTTAAACGGGCAGCATAACAGTAAGACATAATGAAAAATGGGCAGAATAACGGCAGTAATATTGAATAATTCGAAATTAAAATTGATAGAGTAATAGTATGCAAAAAATAAAATAAAAGCAGTAAATTGTTTGGCTAGTGAAAATGGACAAAGAAAACTAATGGAACTTAAACTAAACTAAAGGAATGGTGAAAAGGGCTCCCCAAAAATGGTGAAGGCTTCCTCTATTTATAGGCACAAATCTCGCAACTGATGCGTACGCATAGGCCCTTTAGGTGCGTACGCATATGGTCCGGTTCCAGCTAGGACATGATGCCCAAGGCATGGCAATGCGTACGCACAGGCTCCTTTGGTGCATACGCATAGGCTCTGGATTTGGCCTTCAAGCTTTTCTTTGCAATGTTCTCGTTCCTCGCGCTCTCTTTAGCCACTTCCGCTCCGAACTTTGCCTGTTAAAGCCTGAAACACTTGAATGCACACATCAAGGCATCGTGCGGAATGAGAAACAGTTTAAAACATAGTAAAATTTGGCTAAAATAGCAGATAATTACATTTACAGCCCTAGGGAACGATTAAACGCAAACATGCTTGTTTCTCATGTATTTAAGTGGTGAAAGGTTGATAATTAGTCAATTTATGATATGAAATAAACCATCAAAATGGGGTTTATCAACCTCCCCACACTTAAACTTTGGCATGTCCTCATGCCCAATTAAATCAAATGTAGAGGAAAACTGTACCAAGGCTATGATGAGAATAAATCTACATAAAATAGAAGGAAATAAAAAACTGTGCGAAAGAGACAGGCTAAGAGCATTACAGCAAATGCTAACCCCACAAAATGTTTAAGCTCGAAAAAGATAATTGAATTACACAGTATAAAAGATCATAAGTCATAAAGTCGAGGAATAAGAACCTCACCCGGTCATGTTTACGCTCATTCACTCTAGTGTATTGGGTCAGAAAGGCTCTTGGTTCCTATCCAATTCCTGCTTTTCTTGACTTGCTCTTCATCTCACCAATCAATATTGTTGCATATACTTGTGTAATCATCAAAAGGTCTTTCGGGGATTGTAGCAGGGCTAAGGTGAAGGTTCGGAAGTTAGATTTTTGGTAAGGTGAGCTGAAACTTGAATGCTTTGATTACTCTAAAATGCAACTACCCATATGTTCTTCACTCTTGTTCCCAAAACCCATGATGTTACATGATATGCATTCTTCTTTTCTTTGAACAACAAATGCACTTATTTTCTATTTTCTGTAGCTTTGCTACTTGGAATGACGAGGTTTTCTTTTGAAACTTTTTTCTGTATTTTTCTTCTTTCCCTCGCCATTCCTTTTTATTTTTGTGCAAGTGCCTTAATTTGTTTTCATGCATACATGTGCCCCCAAATACCTTGGGTATTTCTTTGAAGCTCTTCCCTTTTTATCCACTCGAGAAAATTTCTCCTCGATTCCTTCCTTTTCTTCTCTCAAAAAGTAAACCAC
>JASCZI010121302.1:29683-41167 GCA_036250425.1 Stylosanthes scabra | reverse complement strand
TCATTTAAATTCAAAGTATTTTTAAGCTTCCGCGAAAATTTATCATAATTATTGTTATACTCAATTCACCCCCCCTCTTGAGTATACGTGCTACGTGACTAACATTATGAGCATCATTTAAAACACAGCTAGCATAGTAAATAACATGCAGTAGCTTGTCTTTTCTCTGTCCCAACACTGCACCTTCTGCAAAATCACTAGCATCACACATTAGCTCAAAAGGCAAATACCAATCCGGGGAGAAATAATGGGTGCAGTCACAAGTCTAGCTTTGAGAGTTTCAAAGGCATGAAAACAATCTTGGTTAAAATCAAAGGGGGTGTCAGTGACTAACAGATTGCTCAAAGGCTTGGCAATGTTAGAAAAATCTTTGATAAACCTTCTATAAAAACTAACATGCCCCAAGAAACTTCTCACAGCTTTGACATTTGCTGGTGGTGGTAATTTTTCAATTACCTCCGCCTTTGCTTTGTCAACCTCTATGCCTTTGTTTGAGACTTGGTGGCCAAGAAAAATTCCTCCATTTACCATAAAATGACATTTTTCCCAATTTAAAACAAGGTTTGTCTCTTGGCACTTTCTCAAAACCAAAGATAGATGTTGCAAGCACTCATCAAAAGTATCCCCAAATATAGAAAAATCATCCATGGAAACCTCAAGGAATTTCTCAACCATGTCAGAAAAGATGTAGAGCATACAACTTTGAAATATGGCTGGTGCATTGCAGAGACCAAATGGCATCCTTCTGTAAGCAAAAACTCCAAAAGGGCACGTGAATGCAATCTTCTCCTGGTCTGCAGGATCCACTACAATTTGATTGTAGCCAGAATAGCCATCCAAGAAGCAGTAAAAAGCAAGGCCAACCAATCTTTCTAGCATTTGATCAATGAAGGGCAAAGGAAAGTGATATTTCCTTGTGGCATCATTCAGTCTGTGGTAATCAATACACGTCCTCCAACATGTCACTGTTCTTGTGGGAATCAACTCATTATTCTCATTAGTAATCACAGTCATCCCACCTTTCTTGGGAACCACTGGAACAGGACTAAACCATGAGCTATCTGAGATAAGATAGATTATACGAGCATCACATGACTTCATAACCTCTTTCTGCACAACATCTTTTCATGGTGGGATTCAATCTTCTCTGTGGTTGCACTACTGGCTTGGAGTCTTCTTCTAATAGAATTTTGTGCATGCAAATGGTGGGACTAATAATCCTCTTCAAATTACTAATGGTCCACCCAAGCGCAGCCTTGTGTTCCCTCAAAACCTGAAGTAAATTATCTTCCTCTATTGTAGTCAAAGAAGAACTTATAATCATAGGAAAAGTTTCTTCCACACCAAGAAAAACATACTTGGGATTAGGAGGTAAAAGTTTTAGCTCTTGCTTGGATTTCCCTTCCTTTTTTTCACATGAATCAGAGGTCTCAGTGGCTGCTACAACTTCTTCAATACCAATATCAAGGTCTTAAGTGATTTCTAACATAGAATCTTCATCCCAAACTTCTTGAATTAGCATGTCAAGAGCATTAGTTCTCATGCACCCCTTAGTATCAGACTCGTTTGGGTAGTGCATGGCCTTGGAAACGTTCATCACCATCTCTTCTTCATGAACTCTCAATGTCAATTCACCTTTTTGCACATCAATGAGTGAGAGCTCTCCCTGTTGCAAGAAAGGGTCTTCCTAGAATAATTGAGGGATTAGCATCCTCCCCGATATATAAGATTACAAAATCAGAAGGGAGAATGGACTTTCCCATATGGAAACTTGATGGATTTATTTGCCAGTTACAGAGACATTCTTGTTTCCTTCACTTCCTCAATCTACATCTTCCTCATGAGTGACAATGGCATCAGATTGATGCTAGAACCAATATCACAGAGAACCTTTTCAAGAGTAATATTTCCAATAGTGCAAAGAATCTGAAAACTATCTGGATCTTTCAGTTTAGGTGGCAGATTACTCTAAATCACTGCACTGCACTCATTACCCAGAACCAATGTTTCCTTTTCTTTCAAACTTCTCTTCTTAGAAATAAGTTCTTTCATGAATTTTGCATACAGTGGCATATGTTCTAATGCCTCAGTGAAGGGAATATTAATCTGTAATATCTTAAAAAATTCAAGAAATTTGGAGAATTTCTGATCTTTAGCTTCCTTCCTCAATCTCTGTGGGAAAGGAATCTGCTTCTCTTTATCTTTCACTGATGGTTGTGGTGGAGTGGAGTTTGGCTTCGCTTTAGCTGGTTATTCAATCTACAATGTGGCAAGAGATTCCTCTATGTTCTTGTTCTTAGAGGTAGGGCTGTCAAACGGGCGGGCCTGGCCCAAATGGGCCCGGCCCGTTTACCCGCGGATAAACGGGCTAGCCCATTTAAGCCTGGTTTTATACGGGCTAGAATTTTTCTAGCCTGGCCCATTTATGGCCAGCCCGACGGATAAATGGGCTGGCCCGTTTAATTAATTATTATTTATTTTTTAAAAAAAATAAATAAAAATTTTAATTTTTAATTAAAAAATTACTTTTGAAAAAAAATCCCTTTTTTAGCCAAAAAAACTTTAGAAAAACAAAGTTTTTAGTTGATGAATCGGGTTTTTGGGTCGAATACGAGAAAATATAATAAAAAAGTGCTATTTTTTGAAAAAATAAAAAATAAATTAAATAAACGGGCTAGCCCGTTTAGCCCGCGGGCTAGCCCGTTTAAGACCGAATTTTTCTGGGTTAAACGGGCTAGCCCCTTTAAGCCCGGATTTTAAACGGTCCGGGCTCAGAGACAAAAGCCCACCCATTTAGACGGATAAACGGGCTGGCCCGACGGGTTTGGCCCATTTTGACGGCCCTACTTAGAGGTATTATCCAATTTCTGCTTGGAGTTGTCTTCTAGCAGTTTACCACTTCTGAGCACAACAGTTTTACACTCCTCTTTGGGATTTGGCACTGTATCACCTGGGAAAGTGTTGGGGGGTCTGTTTGACAACTGCTTTGCTAGTTGACCAATCAAAATTTCTAGATTTCTGATGGGAAATTCTTGATTCTTGAAATTGGCCCTTGACTCATTCATGAAATTGTTGGTTGTCTAAACAAAACTAACAGTGGACAAGGTGAGTTTTTCTAAGGCAGATTCAACGGAGTTGGCTTGTGTGGGTTTTCGAGAAGGCTGAGATGGGGTGGTTAGTGGTTGATGGTAAGGTTACTGCTTTTTGTAGGGAGGTTGAGATTTGTATTGGTTATGGAAGTTGTTGTTGTTTCTCTGCCCTTGGTTTTCTCCTAATGCATGAGCATCATTGTAGATATATCCTCCTAATTCATGTTGTATTCTTCATCTAATTAACTTAGATTCATGATAAAATTGGCAAAAATAGAATAAAATGTTAGTACATGTTTAATTCTGAGAAAACATTGGTACTTTGAGTATTTTATTGTTAAATTACAGAAAAATGGATAAAGGAAGCTTGAGGAGCAAGAAACAGAGTTTTGGAGCATTCCTGACCAGAGCCCTACGCCTAGGCGTGGAACTCAAAGCCTAGGCATCCAAGATTGGAAGCTGAGGACAAGCAACCCACGCCTAGGCGTGGAGGTCAAAGTCTAGGCGTGGCCAAGCAAGGACCAAGCCTCCAGGATCACTCAAAGCCAACGCCTAGGCGTGGCCAAGCATCCCAAGCTCAAAGTCTAGGCGCCACACCAACGCCTAGGCATCCCTTGACCATCCAAGACCCACGCCTAGGTGCCAGAGCCAAAGTCTAGGCGTGGGAGGTTCTATTTACAAGGATGCTAGCCAAGTTTTGAACCAGAGGCCCACGCCTAGGCGTGGAAGCCAAAGTCTAGGCGTGGGAACACTCTGTTCTTAGGCAGAATTGGAATTTCATTTCCAATGCATTTGTGTTTCATTTATCTCTTTTGTAAACCTATATATAGATGGAAAACTTCATTCCTAGATATACTTAGACATCATTAGATCATACATTTTCATTCACAGAGTTTTAGGAGAGAATTCATTCTTAGTTTCTCTCTAGTTTTAGTAGTTTTCTTTGAAGTTTTCCATCACTTTCTTGTAACTTTCATTTCAATCTAGTAAAGAGGCAATTCAGTTCTACCTTCTTTTCTTTGAAGATTCTATCTTTTCATTACTTTCTTTGAAGTTCTTTGAATGTTCATGCATTCAAGAACCACCTTCATACATTTCTTGAAGTCATTCATCATCATGAGTGGCTAAACTCTCTTGAAGATTAAGGAGGAGGAGCTCTATTCTATCAAGCCAATGGATTAATCCAATAATATATTCAAATCTGCAAGTTTCTACCATTATTCAAAGGATTCTTCTTGTTCATCAATTCAAGGATCAAGATAACCGAGAGGTATAATTGGTTCTTACTTTGGTTTAGTTTCTATACCGGTTCATGAGATTAAACATATTATTTGATGTTTATGCATTGTCTTTGTTGATGTTTGATTGAATAAGTGACATGAAATTTGGTCTTGCATTGATCTTGATAGCATAAACTAGTTCAAGAATGATATTTCATGTGTGTTCTTTGCATTAGAGATGATGTATTTAAATGTATGTACCATTATATGAATCTGAATTTTTATCACATAGATGATTAATTTGCATCTTGTTTGATTCTTTGTCATGGTTGTTTAAAGATTCGATTGTTGACGAATAATCGATCTTTCATGTTTTGAATTGTTGAGTTCGAGAGAATAAGCATTCAAACATATTCAAGAATCATTCCATGTTTCTTTATGTGACCTAGAGATAGGCATGTGATTTAATGTGTATTAGAATCTTTGATGATTGTATGAGGTTTGGATGTGATTGAATATGTGAAATATTAATTCTTTCCATGGATCTTGTTGATTGTTAGAGGTTTAAATCATAATGTGTGCATTATCTTTTTGCTTGTTTGATTAGTCAAGAGATTGATGATTAGATAGGTTAAAGAGAAACTAGATTGCTAAGAGATTAGAATTTAGTTATACTATGATTCATGGTGAATTGTTGTAGGTATGACTTGCAGTAAAATAGTTGTTGATATTGGATTATGAAGTTGTGTTTATGAATATCTCCTATCCCTTAATCTTGTTTGCTTTTATTGAATCTTTCATAATCATTAGTTGCATTTGCATGTTCATAGTTGTTAATAGTTTAAAGATTTATGTTATTGCATGTTTATGTCCACTTCTTGCATGTTTTGCATGACTCTTTAGTATAGTGTGCATTAATTCTTTGTTAATAGCTTTGATCTACTTAAGGAATTGTCTATGAAGTATTGATTGATGCACCTTTCCTCGAGGGAACGATATCCCACTCTTTAGTGGTACTACTTGGTCCGATTCACTTGTCGGAATATTGAGAGATCTTGTTTGTTTTGTTTGTTGAAAAGATCTTCCTACATCATCTCCCCAACTGAAATTGGATGATTTCTCTAGTCAGGATTATATGTGTTGGAGTGGGGGTCATTGTGAGGTGGTCTAGGTTGGTTAGCCATGTAATTGATTTGCTCAGTTGATTGGTCATCTTAGATCAAGCTGCAATTATGGTTCTCATGAGGGCCTCCACAAACACTACAAGCTACTTGAGGTGCTAATTGAGTTCCCACAGCTACAACCTCCAATTTTTCCAACTTCTTATTAAGAACACTCAGTTGATGTGCCATAGCCTTATTCTGAGCCAGAATAACATCCACGGTTTCCACTTCCAATACACCTCTCTTAACTGTTCCTCTTTCAGAGAAGTTCATGTATTGATTGTTTGCTACAATCTCAATTAGCTCAAGAGCTTCTTCAGTTGTCTTCCTTTGCAGAGAACCTCCTATAGAGGAATCAAGTAAGATTCTAGAGGTGGGAGTTTGCCCATCATAAAAGGAGGTTTGCAGCTGCAGCCATTCCGGAAAGACATTATTGGGACACTTACTTAACATTTCCTTGTATCTTTCCCAAGCTTCATCAAGTGTTTCTCCATCCTTTTGAGCAAAAGATTGGATGTCATGTCTGAGCTTTGCAAGCTTCTGTGGGGGAAAGAACTTGGATAAGAACTTGCTAACTATGTCGTCCCAACCGGTGATGTTACCAAAAGGTTGAGATTGCAGCCATTATTTTGCTCTATCCTGCAGAGAAAAAGGGAAGAGTCTCAACTTAATGGCATTACCAGTGACACCATTGCACTTTACTATGTCATAGAGATGCAGAAAAGTGGCAATATGCATATTTGGATCCTCTTGTGGGTTGCCACTAAAATGATCTTGCTGCACAAGTTGGATCAGTGAAGGCTTCAGCTCAAAATTATTGGCCTCCACTGCAGGCCTAACAATATTGCTACCACAACTAGCAGTATTGGGGATGGTGAAATCTCCAAGAGTTCTTTTTTGCTTGTTAGCTTCGTCAGCCATATTATCTTGAATTTCCTCTTCAAAGATTTCTTCCTGAATTTCTTCTTTAGAGAATTCCTCAGAAAAACTTTCCTCAGAAACTTCTTCTTATCTTTCTCTTTGAAGAGCTTTCTAAAGTTTAACCCTGATCCTATTCTTGGTTAAGGTTCTTTCAATTTCAGGATCAAATTCAAAGAATTGTCTGTCTCTGCGGCTGCCCTGCATACACAAATAACCAAAACAAGCAAACAGGAAACTTCCAACGTCAAAGAGAATGAAGTTCCAAATCAGATCAGAAATAAAAAAGTGTAAGTTAGAGAACTTATCAATACTATATTGTTAATCCTAATTAATCCCCAGCAACAACACCAAAAACTTGATGCCAGAAATCCTTGTGGAATTTCGGACCTACCAACAAGTTCACCGGATCTCAAGTAATAAAGAGTGAGTGAGTATCATTCCCACGAGGATTAACGGACTAAGCAATATTCATCAACTAGTTCTTTAATTAGACTAAATCAAAATCTAAGAATTGTGAATTATTGCAGTTGACAGAATTAAAATTTACTACTATCAGCATATAACAATCACGTATGTCTAACAATATAAGGAGACTTGAGAGTGAAGCAATCAAAATTAGGAGAAAATAGTGATGATGAAATGTTGAGAACTTGGAGATGTCTAACCCTTAAGAAGTTTAATCTTGTTATTCACTTTCTTTTAATGTAAGCAATCATCAACTCACAATGAATCCTAATTAACTAAATCCTAATCTCTTAGTGATTTAGTTTCCTCTGATCTAACTAATTATTAATTTCTTAACTAATTAATCAAAATAGAGGGTGAAGCATAATACTGATTCAAATTATGATAATATCAAAAGTGGTTTTAGATTGAATTATATGTCACTTATTCAACCTAACTCTAATCCAATTGACAATTATTAGAATTACAGAATTTCATACCTATTAATTTACTATCTCTAGTTTAATTAACAGACATGAGAATAAGGTTTTCAAGCTATTAGTTGATTGTTGATTCTCTCAAACCCAACATACAACTCAATTCTCAGTAATCCCAACTCCTTGTGATGAAGAACAAAAACCAAATCCTTGAGTTGAATCAATACTCAGCATAAAAGAAAAGAAAGCTTGAATTAATCCTCTGTGCCGGGATGAACATAGCTCCTCATCCTCAACAATGGAATTAGTGACTCAAGACAGAAAAACATAAAACTAGGACTGAAAATATAATTCTGTAGCTACGTGACTAACCCTAATGGTTTGCCACTATTTATACTAATAATTAAACCTAATTCTAATTAAAATATAAATCAAATTCAAATTCAAAACAAATCTAATTTCTAATGATAGTGAATTCTTGATACACCCCTGATCTCTGTAGACTTGCTCTCCACTTAATTCCTTGATTTGGGCTTGGATTATGGTTAAGTAATCTCTAAACTTAGCTTCACAACTTGCAAATCTTGGGCCTTGTAATCATATGAGCTTGGACTTTGAATAATTGAGATTAACTTTTGAGAAAACAGATTAAGAGAACTAACTTTGTACAACCCATGTTTGGCATCAGTATTTGAAATTTGAGATAACAAAGTCACGGCATTGTTTTGCACGTTAAATCGAGGCAATGCCTAGGCATTGGGAATCATGCCTAGGCATGGTGCTTGTTTTGGCCTTAGAAATGGGCCAACGCCTAGGCATTGGGGTTCATGCCTAGGCGTGGGCTTGATTTGCTCAAGGAAACTAGCCAACGCCTAGGCATTGGTGAATCATGCCTAGGCGTGGCTTTGGTGTGAACGTTGTTGTTGCTTCTTGGTGCAGTGAGACTTGACCAACGCCTAGGAATTGGTGGACCATGCCTAGGCATGCTTCCTTGATGCTGGTGCCTGGGTGCCAATGCCTAGGCACCAAGCTTGGATGCCTAGGCTTGACCTTGCATTCTTTGATCATGTTTCTTCTTCCTCAAGCTTTTTCTTTCTTTATTTTCTTCTTCCTTAAACTTTTTCAAATTCTCTTGTATTTCCTCTTAAATTTCCCGCAATTAAAGCACAAAATACTCAACGCTATGTTTGATAAAATAATTGTGAATTTAGCTCGAGTACTAAATTAATCCTTTCTAAATTTTCAAGAAACTAATGAATAAATCTATCAATGATGCTCATGCATCAGTGAGGGAATGCCTTCGGAGCATTTGGTGCCACGCCTTCACCTTCATAGGATCCACCATGTGTCTGATCCTCACATTCAGCACCACCATGTTTCCTATGAGTACCATCAAGTCACAGCACACCGCCTATGTCTCCTGGTCGCTCTACTATCCCACGTCATCATCACACCACTTGTATGTCGGTCAAGCCCTACATTATTTTTGAGTTCACCCTGCCATCCAAAGGGTAGATGTGTGATGAGGAAGAGGATCCCGAGGAGAAGGACCTTGAGGAAGGGAATAGTAAATAGAGGACTATCGTTGGCCCGACACCCTTTGATGTGAGTGTTGATTCAAACTACATGCAATACTTGGCGAGAGGCACCATTCTTCTACTGGTGCTTCGCCTAGACATTCTTCAAGTGGACACAGCCTTCCTAGCCATGATATATCTGGAGTATGGCCACTGCCGACAAATCCGAGTGTTTAGTTTACCTCACTAGTTAGTACAACAAGAGGCTTAGGGTTTTATTTGTTTCTAGTAACTTGCGACCTAGTCTAAGAGACCTTTGTGTGGTTAGGCCAAGAAATTTTATGAGTCCATGTAATGAGTCAGTACTACTAATGATGTTTTTGAGTTGTGCTCTCATGTTGACTATTCCTGTTGTACTTGAAATTATAGGTAAGTAATATATTTCTGCAAGTCTAGCTTGTCTAGGGTCGACCAGCCGTAACAATCTGATGAAAGACGGTGTTGTGACATGCCGGAAGTCGGGCCGTTACACTCAGCCTATCTTCACAGCACCGAGCTCCCTGTTGTTGCCACCCACCAGTCCTTCTCGCTGTTGTTCACTTTCTTGCCGCCATTGTTCTCTTTCTTGCCACCGCTGTTCAGACTCTCCTGCAATAAATTCTGGTTCAATCGTTGCTGTCCAAGTTGCCTCCTTTAGTCGTTATCGTCACCGCCTTTCTAGTCGTAGGTAGTCCTCCCCTTCCCCCTCTTTTATTTTACTGTGATTTAAGAACTTTTCATGGATGATTTTGGATACAATATAAAAAGCATAAATTTTTGGACTTTTACAAAAGTACTGGTATATGTTAAATTAATTAACTAATGATAAAGAGAGAAAATAAAAGAGAATGAATGTATTTTGTTTATGCAAGTTATTTACCTTTGATGTTGTTGAAGGAACCCAGTGTTGTAAATTATAGACAAATAAATTAAAAGGCATGCATAGGATGCGTACTTGGTTTGCTAAGTTGTTGAAATTAAAGATAATATCTTGCTTAAGTTCTGATTTCTCATTCTTATTTACTGACTGCTGAATAGCTTGTTTTGAATGAATGATTCTTGTTAATTTATACACTAATATACTAACTTTTAATATTATTGTTGATTTATTATATGATTTTAATTTTTGATTGATTTTTCTTTTTCATGTAGGATTCAAATCGATCTGTATCTACCAATCACTAGCAATACATGAAGATAGTAGGCTTAAAATTTTGTTTTAAAAATTGTTTTTTCATGTAATATGTTTGAACTTTATCTATGAACATGTGTTTGCTCTTCCGTTTGGAATTTGGATTATGATTTATGGATTATGTTCGTTGGTCTTTTAAGTTTGTATTATAATTGAATATTGAGGATTTTTTAAAATTTTTTGTTTTTCTTTTTGTTATTTTTTCATTTTTCTTTTCTTTTTCTCCAAATCCACGGATACTCGGCGGGGATTGGGTCCCCACTACCCGTCACGGGACGGGGCGAGGCTGGGAGACACTTTTCGGGGTGAGGGGATGTCCCCACCCGAATGAGGACCCATTGCCATCCCTAAATATGATATTGCTTAGAGGATACAAAATTCACGACGGGATGATCATTACCTAACACCTTATTCTCTCTATCCCACCACAATGGTATCCAATCTTGGAGCTCATACTCCCAGTCCAAATTTTTGGGTCATGTTAACAACTTGTTATGGTCCTTCCCAAGGTTCTATTGCAGTTTTGAAATATTATGTTGCTTCTCGAATTGCCTCTTCACACGGTCAGTGGGGTGCCATTAAATACAATCAAAAGATATTAGCGAAGATGATACACTCCATATGTGCCTGTTTGTAAGAATGTCATGTTAATTTAGCAAAAACTTGCTTAACCAATACTAATAAGGTCGTGATAATAACAACAACACTCACATAAATTAACATTAACATTATTTTAACATTTAGAAAATACATAATATATCTTAAAATAAAAGAAACATAAAAATAATTATAATAAATTAACACTAACTAGTAACTACAAAATAAATCCAATTCTTAAATTAAGGTTTCTCATTCAGGTATATCCATAACAAACTTATTAAAGAATAATTTAGTGATGCAAGAAGATCTTTTCAAGAAACAAGATCTCCCAACATTCCGACAAGTGAATCGGACCAAGTAGTACCACTAAAGAGTGGGATATCATTCCCTCGAGGAAAGGTGCATCAAGCAATACTTGTTTAGCAATTCTCTAAGTAGATCAAGCAGTTAAGAAAGAATTAATGCACATTAAACTAAAGAAACGTACAAAATATACAAGAAGTGAACAAAAACATACAAGAACATAAATCTTAAAACCATTAACAACTATGAACATGCAAATGCAACTAAATACTAAGAAAGGTTCAATAAAAAGGGACAAGATTAAGGGATATGAGATATTCATAAACACAACTTCATAATCCAATATCAACAACTATTTTTCTGCAAGTAATAGCTAAAATAATTCACCATGAATCCTTGTATAACTAAACTCTAATCTCTTAGCAATCTAGTTTCTCTTTAACCTATCTAATCATCAATCTCTTGACTAATCAAACAAGCAAAAAGATAATGCACACATCATGATTTAAACCTCTAACAACCAACAAGATCCATGGAAAGAATTAATATGTCACATATC
>JASCZI010121302.1:9836-29576 GCA_036250425.1 Stylosanthes scabra | reverse complement strand
TCAACAACCGAATCTTTAAACAATCATGACAAAGAATCAAACAAGATGCAAATCAATCATCTATGTGATAAAAATTCAGATTCATATAATGGTACATACATTCAAAACATCATCTCTAATGCAAAGAACACACATGAAACATCATGCTTGAACTAGTTTATGCTATCAAGAGCAATGCAAGACCAAATTTCATGTCACTTATTCAATCAAACATCAACAAAGACAATGCATAAACCATCAAATAATATGTTTAATCTCATGACTAGTATAGAAACTAAACCAAAGAACCAATTATACCTCTCGGTTATCTTGATTCTTGAATTGATGAACAAGAAGAATCCTTTGAATATTAGTAGAAACTTGCAAATTTGAATATATTATTGGATAATCCATTGGATTGATGGAATAGAGCTCCTCCTTAATCTTCAAGTGAGTTTAGCCACTCATGATGATGAATGACTTCAAGAAATGTATGAAGGTTGTTCTTGAATGCATGAATATTCAAAGAACTTCAAAGAAAGTATGGAAAAGATAGAATATTCAAAGAAAAGAAGGTAGAACTGAATTGCCTCTTTACTAAATTGAAATTGAAAGTTACAAGACTTGATGGAAAACTTCAAAGAAAACTAGAACTAAAACTAGAGAGAAACTAAGGATGAATTCCCTCCTAAAACTCTAAAAAATGAAAATGTATGATCAAGTGATGTCTAAGTATGAAGTTTTCATAATCTATATATAGGTTTACAAAAGGGATAAATGAAATACAAATGCATTGGAAATAAAATTCCAATTCTGCCCAAAAACAGAGTGCTCCCACGCCTAGACTTTGGCTTCCACGCCTAGGCGTGGGCCTCTGCTTCAAAACTTGGCTTGGATGCTTATAAGTAGAACCTCCCACGCCTAGACTTTGGCTCTGGCGCCTAGGCGTGGGTATTGGACGGTCAAGGGATGCCTAGGCGTTGGTGTGGCGCCTAGACTTTGAGCTTAGGATGCTTGGCCACACCTAGGCGTTGGCTTTGAGTGATCCTGGAGGCTTGGTCCTAGCTTGGCCATGCCTAGACTTTGGCCTCCACGCCTAGGCGTGGGTTGCTTGTCCTCAACTTCTAACTTGGACGCCTAGGCGTTGAGTTCCACGCCTAGGCGTGGGGCTCTGGTCAAAAATGCTCCAAAACTCCATTTCTTGCTCCTCAAGCTTCCTTTATCTATTTTTCCTGTAATTTAACAATAAAATACTCAAAGTACCAATGTTTTCTCATATTTAAACATGAACTAACATATTATCTTATTTTTACCAATTTTATTACGATTCTAAGTTAATTAGATGAAGAATACAACATGAATTAAGAGAATATATCCACAATGATGCTCATGCATCATTTAGCTCTTTAGATTTAAAATTTTATTAGAAAATTATTTTTTAACTAACGATAAAATAAGTTGAGCTTAAACATAACGTTATCCTAGTCCTAGTCATACTAATATTTCATCATTAAAATTCAAATTCATGATATTTATCTTTTTTTTTTTTAAATTAAAAGAAAATCAAGTACTCTCCATAAAAATTAATTTGGTTTAACCACCAACCAATTTGTTTTATCAAGCCAAATCGAACCATCTCATTTGATTTCCAAAACCATCATCAAAACCTATCAATAAATAATTACTCCTAGTTTTCTGATCCTTAGATTATCATGAATAAAATAAATATTAAAATTTTAAATATTAAACATCACAAATAACCCGAAAAAAATCTAAATATCAAAAGTATAGCTAACTAACCTAACTAATTTTCAATTTCTAAAACTAGCCACCATAATAATAAAATATTTTATCTAACTTATCAATTTAAAATAACACAAAATAAATAATGATTTTACTCATTTGTCACAGGCCACACACGAGGCATTGGAATGCCCAGTGTCCTAAGGAATACGCCATTAGCGATTTCCACGTACCCTCCCAGCCATTGGATACGCTTGATTAATGTCAATCTGCAACCCCTTGAACACACAATGACGATTTCACTTTATCAATTTCAATGCCCCTGGAACACGCCAATGGCGATTACCCTTTATCCATATATATCTAACTCACACAAATGCCCCATAATACAGTGCAATACCAACACAATTATAATACTAAAAATAATTCTCGACGAATAAAAATAAGTGGAAACAAGTTCAACTAAAACATTAATTATTTTCAATAATATCAATTATTTTTATTTAAAATTATTTTTTATTTTGAATACTCTTAAATCATAAATTATAAATTTTAATTCTATACCCTAAACTCTTAAAGAAAGTTAATAAATAAATTTATAATGAAAAATTAACTAATTAAAAATTATTTTCTATCCAAATAAATATGATAGAAACTAAATACATATTGATTTATTAATGTATATAAAAACAATAATTTTATTTGCACACCAAAATCAATCATCAGTGTATAATACACATTGAAATACAAAATATATATGTAGTATAACTCATTTTAGTATGTATTTTATACACTAGTGGCTGATTTGGTGGCTTAATTTTAGCGTACCCCTAGCATACCACATATAAAAATGAAACAAATTTTAAAAGAGTTTACTCGATATATATCTAAATAGTATAGATGTGATTTTATTAAAAACATATGGGGTTCATGATAGGAGTAAGAACTCCTATGAGATAGAATTGAGAAACTAAGGAGAAATTATAAGAGAATTGAAGGGATTTGAGGAAGATTAGAGAAGAATTAGAGGAAATTAGAGAGGAATTCCACAAGGAAGAGAGACATAACTATTTCGTTAATAATATGCATGATTGATTACATATTTTTCTCTATTATTTATAGTAAACTAACCACTTTCTAAATTATTCTAAAGACTACTCTAAATGGGTTTCAAACCCACAGCTATACACATATCATTACCCTACCCTTCAAAATAACCTTGTCCTCAAGGTTGGAAAAAAAAAATTTAACGGTAATTAATAAAATTGTAAATCCTAATTACAATTACTAAAATTAATAGGTAATTATATACGACTGTCCAAAATAAGGTAACCACCAGGATCCCATTGTTTAAAAAATTTGAGCCCACCAATCGCTCAAAATATATTTTTGTAGTACCAAGCCCAATTGTTAACCATCTTACTGCATCTCTAAAATGGGCTGATTAAACTTGAAGGCCCAAATGAGGAAGAGGGGGCAAAACATTTCCCTCATCATTCTCCACATTCACGCCCCTGAAGAAGAGAGGGCCAATCCCCTTTTCTTCCTTTTTGTTCTTGGCGGTGATGAGCAAGGAGGCAACAGCCACCACAGTACCTCCGACACCGGTGCCGTCGATTGCACAATCCATCCTCTTCACAACCATCGCGACTTTATCAGTCTCCGCGCTCCAATTCCAAGCATCGCGGCTTCGTTCTTCTTCCTCGCCTCCGCGATTCCACGAAAATATAGCCGCCAGAAGAGGCAGCGGTGTCAGAAGGAAAAATCGCCTTAACTTCCTAGCCAAACCTCCACTAGTGACCGTCGCGGTGAGGATGGCGCCTTTGCTAGCCGGGCATTTCAGGTCGCTGTTGCTCGAAGTTCTGACGCCGTGGCTGATGTCGGTTGCCTCAGCCGGTTCTGATTCGCGCCACCCAAGACCACTGTTGTCAAGATCTGTTGCATCCACCTTCCCCTTCACGACAGTGCTGTCCTCGGTGCCGCTGTGAACCCCGATCAACGCATCCTTGACGTCCTCTGACCCGTGAAACTTTGCTACCTCCGTGAGCACTCTCAATTTTGGTTCGCCGTCTTCCACCGTGAGCAAGGTCATATCTGGCAGCGCAGGGGGTGGTTGAATCGCCCCTACCTTCGCTGCAAGTTCAAGACCCGCTGCCGCTATCTGCACTTTCGCGGCGGCGCTGTGCACAGCAGCTTCCACCGCGGCGTCCTCCAGTGTCTCCAAATCAGTAAGGTTCAAATGTGGCATTGTGTTCTCTTCATCTTTGTATTCTGCTTCTGGATTTGTTGTGGTTGAATCTGAAGCTGTTTGTGTTTAGATTTGAGCTGGAAGTTGTCTTTAAGAAATTGCTTCTGGATTTACTTGTTCATCTCTGTTTCGATTTGAATTTGAACTTGAAATTCTGGATTACTGGATTTGCAATTTGAACTTCTGATCCTGCTTTGTAATTGAACTCTATGGATTTGTGAATGTTGATATTCGGATGAATCTGTCTGGTGTTGTCGCTGTGAATTTGAAACTGCATTTCATTGTTTTCTATTTCTTTTATGAATTTTTGAATCTGGAATTGTTGCTGTTTCTAAAATTTTTGTTGATGAACTTCTCTGGATCTGGATCTAGATTTCGGATGATAGGTGTGGCTTTGAAATTTCTGAAAATAGATTCATCCATCTTGCTTCATAAAATGTTGCTAACAAAATGCATCCCATAGTGGTTGTGGATCATCAAAAAAAATTCTCTATAAATAAAGTTTCCAATCCATGTAGAAAACATTGCACTATCTCAGAATCATTCAAATCCAAACTTTGAACATAAGGAACAAAATTTGAAAAATATTCATCCACACTTTCAATTTGCTCCATTGGAGGTGAGATCACTCTATACCACCATAGAAAAGAAGAAATGGTGACCAATGAAATCATCAAATGATAGGAGTAAGAACTCCTATGAGACAGAATTGAGAAACTAAGGAGAAATTAGAAGAGAATTAAAGGAATTTGAGGAAGATTAGAGGAGAACTAGAGGAAATTAGAAAGGAATTCCACAAGGAAGAGAGACATAATTATTTCATTGATAATATGCATGATTCATTACATATTTTTCTTTACTATTTATAGTAAACTAACCACTTTCTAAATTATTCTAAAGACTACTCTAAATGAATTTCAAACCCAAACCTATATACGTATCAGTTCACATTTATATTCTACTTTAATTTTTTCTAGTGCCCACAAGTATGAAGAGCTATAGTAGAGTAGTGAATATAATGAAGAGGCTTAGATCAATGGTTCTTAAAAAAATTACACTATGTGAGTGTAAACTATTGTAACATTTCTCATTCTACACGTCTTTAGCATAATTGGTTTTGATGTCTCCTATTTAACTTTTGTTACTGGTAGGTTTTTTTTTTCTAATTACTAAATTTGGAAGTTTTATTATAACATTTCAAGAATTTTTTTTAATTTTATTTAAAACATCAAAAAGTATTTTTTAATAACGAAAATTAAATATATAACTTTTGAATAGCAAACTAAAATATTTTACTATTTTCAGAATTTTGACAAATTATTATTATTATTATTATTATTATTATTATTATTATAAAAAGGATGAACTTTTTTCTATATCAAATAGTAATTACAATATTCATAAATATTCATATACACACATTTAGAGATAAGATAAAACAAAAATATAATCAGGAAAAAAAATAATATTATTATTATTATTATTATTATTATTATTATTATTATTTACTAAAATATCCTTAACAATTATATTAAGTGTATACTAAAATCAATCACCAATATAATATATAAATTGGAATAGAAAATACTTATTGAGAATGAGCTAGATAATATATTTATTGTACACAAATATATAGTAATTGATTTTAAGTTTAATTATTTTGTTAGTCCCTATAATTTTGCTAATTTTTAGTTAGGTCCATATTTTTTTCTTTCTTTTAGTAAGGACCTTATATTGTTTTTAATTTTGTAATTAAGTCATTGTCGTGACAAAAACGTTATAATTAATTATATATTATCTAATAAATTGAATATATCACAATAACTAATGGGTAAATCCGTAAATATGACCTCTCTCTATTATGACAAAATAATATTTTCATTCTTTTTTAACATACTTCAAATTTTTTAAAGAGATGTGACTTTAATTCATACAAGTTGAGATTTTAGAATATAGATGAAAAAGGAATTAAATTTGGTAATAATGTATATAAACTCAATTGAAAGGAATTAAAAAAAAATATATATAGAGACTCAATTGAAAAGAAAAAGTATAGGATGTTAATTAAAATTTGGTAAAACTATAGGAATTAAAAGAATAATTAAACATAATTTTTTATAGAATAATATTAGGTATGCACTTGTTTTGTCCAACTAAACCATTTATTTTTATGCCAAATAGCTTTATTTTGACATAAAATAAATAGCTTGAACAGAAAAAATAGTTATACAACAAAAATTATTATTATTATTTATACAAAGCTACCACCAGGTTACTCACCCATAATAATATATTTAAATACAAATAAAATATATATTTAAAATAAATTAAATAACACATGTTTATATATTAATTTAAGAATTTAATAACTTAATAAACAGAAAGTGAATGCGTCAAATTAAATATCAGAAAGTGAATACGTCAAATTAAATATTTTTCACTTATCAAATTAAGTAGTATTTCAATGTAAATAAGTAAATATACATTGAAATTTGAAATAATAATTAAGAAGGTTGATTCTAACCAACTTTCTCTAAATGAGAGAGTAAGTTATATCCTTTTACTTGATTTATTTTTCTCTCCATTAAAACGCCTTATGAAACACTATCTTTGTGTTATCCAATCACTGTCACGACTTCGTTATTTATCTCAACCAATTATATATTCATTATTATTATAAATGAGTTTTTGTACAATTCTTAAAAATATATATTTTGAAACACTGTCATGTTTGCAAGTACCAATGTATCCTTCAATCACCGCCATCATTCCCTTTTCTCTCACTTAGTCTTTCTTTTACAAAGGGCGTCCAGTAAAAGAAAACGAAAAATGTAAGAATGAGTAACTTATCATCTCTTTTAAAAAGATTGGTTAGTATTCATCTTAAAAAAATTGGGTCACACAAGAAAAAAAAAATAACACGGCTGAAGCCACAGTGACTTGTCAGGCACATTCCAGCACACATATCCCAATGCACTTTTTTCTATGCTAAATATTATTCAAGCCTATGGTACACTCTACTACTTATAAAGATCATGGAGCCATAAATCTATTTCCTCTTCATACTCTTTATTGCATTTTTTTCTCCATGAAAGAACGGATTTTTTTATAAATAAATTTAAATACAAATTTACCAAAACAAATATTACTATGTATATTTACTATTTTATGCAACGTGTGTAGTGTCGTGGGGTTTGGGGGCACCACCATAACCAGTGTCGTAGGGGATGGGCACGGCACTGGCTAGCTTTTTTTGTGCCAGTGCCGCGGGGGCAGGGTGAGTAATTACCCTAGGTAGTGCTGCGGCACAGGGGTGCGGCACTGGCTAATTTGCAGTGCCTCAAGGTGAGGCTGCGGCACTGGCAGGACCTGGTGCCTCAAGCTAAGTCCGCGGCGCTGGTTCACGTGAAACACTATAAAAGCATGGCCTGTGACCTCTAAAACCTCATTCCAAACACTTTACCCCTCTCTATCTATTGTTTCTCACCAAAAAAATCTTTTTTTTGTGTTATGGATCAACCAGAACCATTGGTAATAAGGTTGCACCCGAATGCAGCCGTTCACAAGCGACAGGACGGAGTCTGGTTCCAATCTGACTCGCCCGTGGTGTTCCAGCATGCCGATATAAGCACCATGTCGAAGTTACAAGCAGTTTTCCTGTACAACCTAGGAGGCGGATTCACGCATATCCGGAAAGTCGCGTATCGCTACCTGCAGCGGCAGCCCGACGGAAGGTTCGTACATCTGTTGGTGTGGCTGTTTAACGATACGCACGTCTGCGTCACCTTTGGATTCCATCGCAGACTGATGCCGCAGCACGTCATGGATTTTTGGTTGATGTGGGCCGCATCCCAGCTGGCGAGCCGGTTGCGGCGACCCCGGTCCGGATTGCTGAACCTCCCGCACCGGAAACAGAAGCGGCCATGGATCATTCAGAGGAGGATGATTCGGACTATGCTACGAGCACTGCTTCATCCTTGGACGCTTAGGAAGGCGGTGATGGCGAGGCGGAAACCCGGTCAGCTAGTTGTCCCCACTATATCCTCCTGGCACCGCCTCCAATTCCAAGGGTGGAGGACGTGCTATGCTTTTTTTCAGCAGCTTGATCTAGACGAAGGGGCATGCTCGGATCCGTTGAATGCGGGAATGGGCAACGATTATAACACGGACGGGGGGCAGAGATCCGAGTTGGCCATCAGATGTGCAACCGGGAAGCGGTCCAGACTGCAGTAAAGAATTACAGCATCAGGAGGAATGCGGAGTACAGGGTTATCGAGTCGGACAGAACAAAATATCATTGTCGGTTCAAGCACGCGGCGGATGGATGCCCGTGGAGCATTCGGGTTGCGCTGAAGGAGAACCTAGGATACTGGTAAGTGATTCCTGCCCACTGCTCTGATTGTGTGCTTTGTGAATGTGTAACTCTGCATGTCCCCCTAAGTAACGTTGTGGCTGTTGCAGGGAGGTTCGGAAGTTTGGAGGTGCCCATACGTGCATTGCTCCGACGATGTCGGCTGACCACGACCAGTTGGACAGCAGCCTGATGTCTGCCGTCATCCTGCCGATGGTGAAGACAAATCCTTCGGTCTCGGTTCCCGTTCTCCAAAGTGCAATCCAGCAAGGCTACCACTTTAAGCCTTCCTATCGCAAAGTGTGGATTGTGAAGAAGAAGGCCATGGTTATTCTGTATGGGCAGTGGGAGGAGGCGTATAACAGGGTACCACGGCTACTGCAGGCGTTTCAGATGTTCTTACCAGGCACGGTGTCCGACTTTGAAACGGTGCCGTATTACGACGGGGACCGGCTAGACCATGGATCCCAACAGTTCGACAAAGCCTTCTGGTCGTTCCCCCCGTGCATCGAAGCGTTCAAGCACTACAAGAACTTCATTTCCATCGACGGGACCCACTTGTATGGGAAATACGGGGGGTTTTGCTGATCGCAGTGGACCAAGATGGGAACGAAAATATCTTGCCGATTGCCTTTGCACTTGTTGAGTCTGAGATGACCGAGGCGTGGTCCTTTTTCCTGTCGAATCTGCGAAGACACGTCACTCCCCAAGAGGGTCTCATGGTTATTTCCGACAGGTCCAACGCGATCAGAGCAGCCCTTAACGATGCGAGGAATAGGTGGGCCCCCTAGTGCTCACCATGCGTATTGCATTCGGCACATGGGTGTGAACTTCATGTCGAGGTTCAGGAACGCGAGGGGGAAAGAGCTGATGACCAATGCTGCTTACAGTGCATTGTTGAAGGGTGCGGAGCATTACCTGGAGGCACATTCTGTGGACATGCATGCCTGGGCCATGTCGTTCCGCAAGGATCTGTGGATGAAGCATGTTGACGAGGGGCGTCATTGGGGCCACATGACGACAAACCTTTCTGAGTGCATCAACGCCGTTCTGAAGGGGACCCACCGCCTTCCAGTCGCGGTGATCATCCGAGCCACTTACGAGCGCCTCCAGCAGTTATTTGTTAGAAAGGGGAGAGAGGCGGTGGCACAGCTGAATGCCGGCATGAGGTTTTCACAGCGACTACTGGCAGCAGTAGAAAAGAGCCGTGAGGACCTATGCAAGATGCGTGTGACCCACTGCGATCGAAAGGCCTCCGTGTTTAGCGTCGAGGAGCTCGAGGAGATGAGTGGGTCGTTTGGGTGTGCATTCCGTGTCCGGCTAAAGCATGGCACCTGCGACTGTGGGGAATTCCAGTCGCTGCACTATCCCTGTCATCACGCTCTCGCCAGCTGCGCCGCCGCGAGCTTGGAGTGGGGGCAATATGTGGACCCCGTGTACAGCATGCACTCTATTTTCAGTGTCTACCAGGCGGAGTTCCCGCCCATCCCGGATGAGAGCTTGTGGCCCGAGTGGAATGGGCCCACGATCCGTCCGAACCCGGCCATGCGACGCAAGAAGCGAGGCTGCCCTGTCTCAACCCGCATTAGGAACGAGATGGACTTGGTTGAGCACGCCGAGAAGAGATGCAGTTTGTGCCGACAGGAGGGGTACACCAAACGAGGGTGTCCGAACGCACCCCATGGAGACCAGCGATGGGGCATCGCGGCGGGTTGGCAGTTAAGGCTTGTTCTGGTTACTGATTTCGCTATGTTGTTCGTTGTCATAAATTTAAAATTATCGTTGGTGTGTTGCGTATAATGAACCTGCTTTGTTTTTAGTCATAGCATCGTTTTTAATAAAATGCAGTGCTGAACCATGGCAACGTGTTGGATAAATGATATGAATAAAACATAAAAGAAATTACAAATAAAACCTCAGTACATAACGAAATTTCGATCCGGTTCCAAGTGAAATACATAAAATAGAAAGACAAATACAATCTCAGTACATAACGAAATTCCAAAACGGTTTCAAGTCAAAAACATAAAATACAAAGGCAAATGGGTACATCTTTAACGAAAGGTACATAGGCGACACACGAAAGGTGACTGATAAGATGGCTGCGGGGAGGGCTGGTAGTACGACTGACAATGGGGTGATGGCAGCTGATACTGCTGCTGCGGGGATGGCTGAATGAACGACTGCTGCGAGGGCTGGTAGTACTGGAAGACTTGACGCTGCTCATCTGGGTCATGGTGAGGCTGCAGCGGGGGACCTGGTCTGTACATGGCATCCTCGGCGGCGCGGGACGCTCTATATTCATGCGCGATGTGATCCATCGTCTGCTCACCGCACGAAAACACGTCGTACATCTCATTGGGCGGGCCAAACCAATTGAAAGAAGTTACGGCGCCGGATGCATGCGGGGCAGTTCCAGCACCGGAGCCCTCGCCCTATAGGATGAACAGTGCCAGCTCGATGTCGGCACCGGAGAAGAAGTCGAGGTCGGGCTCGCGTGGCACGTCTCCGTCCCCCCTCTGATCCTGGGCGGGAATGTCCTCTTGCCGATGCTACTCCGCCTCCTCGTCACCATCGTCTCCACCCAGCTGCGCATCCGACCACCCGCTCGTGGACGTGCCCTCACCCTTCCGCCGGATATCCGGGCGCTGTATCTGCGCCCTTCTTCCGCGGGTGGGGGCATCGTGCAGTAGGACTATTGGCTCCCTCGCCTGAGTGGCCACTGCGGGCACATCATCCGGCAACTGCTGTCCTTTAGGATCATGCAGTAGCCGATCCGGGGACAAGAACCGACGACGACATACAACCGCCCACCAGGCAGCATAATCCTGCGTTGGCCAGCTTGGGTAGTGGAGGGTGGCCACGATCTGAATCTGATACTCCGGGCGCCTCCGGTTGTGCCAGAACCCGTACCAGTACACAAGCTCAGTAGGCCACCACTTATCGTCGCCCCTGGCCGACGCGCGATCGAACCTATCCAGGTTAACAGGGTCCAACGGGACAGCCTGCTCACTCCCGAACTGCCTCTTCACGCGATCAACATGATGGAACCGTACGTACATGAAAAGAACGATGGGAACCGCTGCGAGCCATGTCTCGACCTCGCCCACCTCGTTGACCCAGCCGGGCTCAATGGCGCGCCAGTGAGGTGCCATGTACGGGGTTCACACGAACTGCAAAAATACACGGCTCAGAACTGCATGCAGAAAAGTTTAATTTGAAGCAAGCAACGAAAACATTTCTAAGATCAGGCATATGTACATCATCGATGCCGACCCGGTCTAACTCATTTCGGAAGTCCAGCATCCTCCGGGTGTGAGTGTCCCGAGATATCTGCCCTAACCCACTCAGCCTGCAATTGATTCGCACCGACAGCGCATGGGTTATTACAAGATAACAACAATAAATGCATAACAAATAAAGAACGAAGGGGACGAACCTAGAAACAAGGGGAAACACCATGAGGTCTCTGCCGGGTGGACAGAAGCGGGGGAATCTCTGGTAGATCCAGGATATCACAAGGGGTAGGCAGCCACTCATCTCCAAGTTGTCGCGCCTGCTCGCGATGCACAAGTGATGGTATGTCCAGCACAGAACCGCAGAACCCCACGATAATCTGCTGCAGGTATCAAAGTCCCGCAGCAACGGGACCCACCTCAGCGACACGATGTTGTTTGTATTGTCAGGGAACAAGGCGCCTTCGATCATCATCATGATGTAGCAGCGTGCATACTACTGCAGCACCTCCGGTGGGGCGCCTTCCCCCGGAGTCATTTGGACTCGATGCCTCAGCCAGCTCAGCTTCACCCCGGCGTAATTCTTCCCCTCGCCTGCCGGGGGACGATCGCCCAGAAATTCCTGGGCCATGTCCCAGGTCCCTGTCCCGTACCACGTCCGAAAGTCCCGCACACAACCGCTGATCGGGTCACCGTCCGTGCGGAGTCCTAGATGGTATGCCATGTCCTGCACACAGTGAACAACATTTATATAAAAGGTTCAGCATGCATATATTCGAAACTCAACGTTACGTTGACCGTGACTTTAACCTGCAACGTGATCGTGCACTCCCCCCATGGCAGATGGAAACTGTGCGTCTCCGGTCTCCACCTCTCAACAAGTGCGGAAACCAGAGGCATGTCGTAGTCAAAGGGACCCATCTGCAGGGGGCCATCGAATCCCGCGTCTCTGATGTACGGGACCAGACATTCCGGGGGTGGCACGTAAGGCACCACACCGCGAGCCGTGAGCGTCCGTGGGTCCTGTCGTCTAAAAGAACATAAAAGCACAAACAGTCGTTCGCATCGAACATAACATGCTAAAGAACGCGCTAAAAAATACACGCATTTGCTGCAGTAACATTGTTTTCCCGGTGCTTTCTATCAAAAACCGTATAATAAATTCCGTATGTTTTTTATTTTTGGAACGACCATTTCTATGCCAAAGGTTAGGTCCCGAATTTTGTAAAACATAAACCTGTTGCAGTGAGTATTTTTCAGATAACTTTATGCCAATCGTATGTCACATTTGTACGTTAGGAATCATGCTTTTTTCATGTAATTGATCGGTTAGGTGATTTTCTTGCGGGCTAAAAAAACAGAAAAACAACAAGGCTGGTGTAATAATATTTCCGTTGTTCTATAATAATATTTCCTCAATAACTTAATAAATGACAACCCTTCGTACTGGCATACATCCATCGACAAACACATACTGCGACATTGCATTTCACTCGAGCTATTTTAATTACAATTTTTATTACAATGCTTTGAACCAGAACTCGTACAACATATTCGGATGCCCTATAGCATCCCCTGATACACAACTTTTGCTACGGACAAAATAAAAATAAATTCTAATATCGCCAACGGCTGACTGCTGGAGGTAGTCATATCTCAGCCATGGCGATTCCTCGGAGAATGCTGCGATGTGCATTTAACCAGATGATGTTCAGGGGAATTATCACCGGATCAAATTTCCCCAACCGTTCTTCGTTATTAATTCCCAATTCCACTCATTCCGACTACCCGCTACTCCGATGGCACTCCCGTGGTCCCACAACCCTAGCAGGGAAAAATTGGTATCTTCCTTAGCCATCGTTGTCTTAATTTATTAAATTTTTTTCCCAACAACAGATTAATATTTAGCAATTACATAACCGGCTGCAGATTTACACATTATTCATAAATTTTATGGCTCAAATCTTTATTGGCTCAAGCAATAAAAAAATTAGTCGCATTATACCTACACAGGTGTCAATAAATATTTGTTCCATGAAATTAAATTATCTATTATTGTTTTCTAATGGGATGAAAAAATAAACCATCTTCGCATGCGTCCGTTGGCGCTTAATTTATCACCCTCAAAATCTAAAACTGGTAGCCTTATCTAATTCTTAATATTACTTAACTCATTCTGCGTTGTTCGGTTCACAAAATCACTAATAACAAATAAAGGCTGTAACACTAACCTGGAATCCTATCGCTCTGGCGACATGGTGGGTGCGGTCCAGCCTGTTGATGTCCGCATCCCGCATCATTTCCCCTCTCACGGCCATGTTGCTATTTCTCATCACTGTTACCTTGCAATTTTTTCCCCGGAGTGACAAGTTATACCCACCCTCTTAGAGTTTGTTTTTCTGGGCCCAAACAAAAACAACCCCACCAACCCCTCTCTTTTTTTTTTCCTACAAGACTCAATGGGAGGCACTACTACACCCACCCTCTTTTTTTTTCCTCTCCCTATGGCCCAACAAGTATCCCCCACTACCAAACACTTTTAATATCTAAAAAATTTTTTTTTCCCCAAGCATCCACACCCACCAGCAACCTCATGCTGCACATTTAGGAAAATATATGAAAGGGAGTTGAGGCTTGTGTAAAGGAAGAGTGACGCAGCCCCTTATATAGGGAGCTGACTCCACCAGTGTCGCAGGGGTGCACCACGGCACTGCTCCCCAACTAGTGCCGCACGGTCAGCACGAGGCACAACCTTTCAACCAATGTCGTGCCCCTGACCAGCGTAACACCTCCCCTGCACCAGTCACGCACCCTTCCCCAACAGCACACTCCATTTGTCCAGTGCCGCGGCCCTATCATGCGGTACTGGTTGCTCAGCTTCCAAGGCAGTGCCGCCCCCATCTTTCACGGCATTGGCTTCACCGTGCCACGACTATACCCAACGGCACTCCTCACATACTCAAAAAGGTAAATTTACATAATTTGATTTATTTAGGTTAATAGAATATATTATTTATTTAAATAAAAAAAAATCTATGAAAGAACTCATATTTTTCTAATATAGAGTATAAAATTTGTATCGTATAAAAACCTCTCCTATCTATATAAGGTTAAATTTATACTTAATAACTTTCCCATTTTGAATTAGGAATAGTACCAAATCACCAAAAAAAAAAAAAAAGTTGAAACTGATTTGAAATTAATACTTTATATTGAAATTAATTAATGAAATGAAATAGATTTTATTTAAATAAAATCGCGTCACTTTTAATAAAATTAATAAAATATTATTATATGTATAATTATTTTTGTTAAATATTTTAAATTTAAATAAAATATAAATTAAGTTGAGACTAAACATTAAAAATTTAAAACAATAAATTGCATTTTAATCTTAGATCGATCTATAAATACATATCTATCCCCTTGTGGGATTTAAAATAAAATTAAAATTACTAGCAGCATTGGAGATGCTATTTAGAGACATTATTGAATCATCCCATGTTCCAATATTCTTTTGAGAATCAAGAAAATATCACTAAATTTGAATTTCCCCACCTTATTTATTGATCAACATTCTCTAATGTCGGTTGGCACACAACTTTAACACCCATGAGCCCTCTACTGTGTACGTTTAACATGGAACATAAAAATGGCTTTATTAGTTACCACTGCCACCACTACCACACATGACTCTTATCTTATCCCACAACCTTAAACAAATAAAAAAGAGATCCATCCTTTGTCCACTTCCCAAATTTTGGATCTACCTGTTTCTTCACTTTCCCACAAACTCATACATACCATCTAAATCAATCAAATATAAATATTACAAGTAACCTTGCTTTTCATGTCATTTATATTCATCCTCTTAAACATGGAGTTTCAATGTCTCTTTCACAACATGGTTGAGTCTTGAGTGTGAGTTAGCCTACTTCTATATAAATAATAATAATAATAACTTGCTTTTCATAATGAGGTTAATTGAAAAACCCCACTTCAGATTTTTACAAAGATCACATCTTTGTTTTGATGCTGATATGGGGGTGCTTTATTCTGCAGGAAAATTTTTAACCCCAGAAATTACATCGTCTTGAAGCTCAAAGGGTCAAAAAGAGGGAGTTGTAAAACCCCAGGAAAAAGACAAAGTGAGGTACAAAAAGGGTAAACAAAAAGTTGCTATATTTGAAGAAAAGGAAAAATGAAAGGGAACACTAGAAAAGCTCAGCATTAATGTCATTGTTATGATTCATAAAGGAACACTGATAAGAGAAAGCTGGCGCATGGTGGTTTCGGTGGAGGTATTGAAGGGCATGTTCATCTGTTGAGAGATTTTTTGAGAGTTTTCAAAAAGGGTATTTATTGATGTGCAGATATGCACATGCCTCTGCCTCTTCCACTTCTTCATTTTTAAAGGTATAGTCCATTTTATGCATCATAGGATCAGAAGTATGGTCCATTCTTTCATTTTCTGACTTTTATATAACCTTATCATCATATATACTTTCAACTCATTTTCCATGTAGAGACTTCTAGTGCCTTCTTGGGTAGAAAAATTTTCACTCTTAATTTAATTTATGGTTGTTAACATAAAATACCTTTGAATAAGATGGCTTTGTTTTCATCCTCTTGTTTGGCATCTGATATAGGTTTTGAAAAGGGGTAGGTTGTTGGGTGGCAATTTTGAAAATCTTGTTTTTCTTGTTATTCATATATCATATCATCATATAAATAATATAAATTAAATTAAAAATATATTGTATAGTCTATAGGGTGACACAAAAAGAGAATGACTTAAAGGGTAAAAAGCAGAGAAAAATGAAAAGGGAAGAAAACCAAACCAGAAGTGATAACTGATCCTTGAAATTGGCCTTATTCTTGGTGGGGCTCTATAGTGAGTTTGTAACTGTCGCTGAATCACGTGATTTTTGCCTTTTGTCAACATCATTGGGACCTTTGCCTAATTGTATTTACTACTATTTTCGTCATTTTTTCTTCCTTCAAAGTGTGACTTTATTAAAACATTATATTATATGATTGTATGATTAGTTTCTATAGTTTTATATTATAAACTACCGGCCTTAAATATAAACTAGCTTCTGTAGTTTTCTCCTCATCATCATCATTGTCCTAACTCCTTTTAACTCCTTAACACTGATTTCATTTCATTCGCCGGTTGCTTTCAATCTAAGGGAAAAATGATTCCAATTAGACCTGCCACCAACAAACTTTGAAGGGTTTCTTTTTTCCATGATTCAGAAAAAAGAAAATGAGTTGAAGGTATAAAGAACATTAAAAGAAGATAAAATAAAAATGGTTTTTTGAATGATTAACCTTTATAGTGTATGGATTAGATTTCAGATTCACTCTTTTTTCCTTAATGAGTGGTTGGTTCACTGCTTCTTATTGTTTTATCTGGTTCTCAACTTACTATGGATTCTTTCTCCACTTTACCTACCACTTTTAATTTATATACAAGTCTTTCTTTTCTTTTTCCCTTTCCTGCAACACACCCTTTTTCAACACGAATATATAGTATTTGATCTTCAGATTCCATGGAAAACCTGTCACCTTAGGAATTCTGCTTCTTGGTCTGAGTTACATGTATTTATATTTATTTATAATTTTATAATATATAATATAGTTAGTGCTCACTTCTCTAGAATATTTGACAGAGATATGGATGTCATGTGAGTTTATCTTCTTATCTTAAAGTGTGTGAATGTTTTTCTTTTTTTTCTTTATTTTTTTTTCTGTTCCTTCTTCTATCACCGCTATTTGAGAGAGTGTGAAAGTTTAATGGGGTTCTGAAGTATCCTTGGTCATGTTTCACAGGCTGCTACTTCCTTTGGTTTATGCACCATAGAGGCTTCTGATCCACAGTGCAGATCTGCAGTTAAGAGGGTGCTGAAGTTGGTACCTTTGTGAAGAACATTGAGGAGTGCTCAAGGAAAAATGGATCTTGAATTTGGGAATTGTTGGAGCAACTCAAAGGTTAGTGTAATAACTTCTTGAAAACCTTTTGTTCGTGTGTTTCCTACATAGGTTGGTTGCAATGAAGTGAATGTGAATTGCGAATTTCAGAAGGATTCTTGGAAGACTATTCTGCTCTTAGCATACCAAAGCCTTGGTGTAGTGTATGGGGATTTGAGTATTTCTCCTTTGTATGTTTACACAAGCACATTTGCAGAAGATATTGAGCATTCAGAGACCAATGAAGAGATTTTTGGTACCCTTTCCTTTGTGTTCTGGACTCTCACATTGGTGCCACTCTTCAAATACGTTTTTGTTGTTCTTAGAGCTGATGACAATGGAGAGGGTAAGCAATTTTTTGTGACAGAATGAGAGAAGGAAGATAATTTGACATATTTTGATGATTTAGTTTTTTTTTTTTTAAATCTTTTTTTTATTTGTTGCTTTGCAGGTGGCACATTTGCTCTATATTCATTGATTTGTAGGCATGCTAAGGTTAGTCTTATCCCGAATCGGCAACACTCCGATGAAGCGCTTTCGACGTATAAGATGGAGGAGCCTCCTGCTAAGATGAACTCTATGGTGAAGATGCTGCTAGAGAAATATAAGGCCTTGCATACAGCTCTGCTAATTGTGGTTCTTCTTGGAACTTGTATGGTTATTGGTGATGGACTTCTTACCCCTGCAATTTCGGGTAAAGACTTCTTCATCACGCTTCAATGTTTTACAAATTATTCTTAAACAATTTGTTGATTGGACACCCTTTTTTGTGTGCAGTTTTCTCAGCAGTATCTGGTCTTGAAGTATCTATGTCTAAGAAACATCACCAGTGTAAGTTTCATTGATATCTCTGGTATGTAAGTATCTAAGAGTGATATAATAGAGTGTGTTTGATTGATTGATTTGCATTTGCAGATGCTGTGATTCCAATCACTTGCTTCATACTCTTGTGTTTGTTTGCGCTTCAACATTACGGCACGCATCGAGTTGGATTCCTTTTCGCACCAATCGTGCTGGCATGGCTGCTATGCATCAGCACCCTTGGTTTATACAACATATTCAAATGGAATCCACACATATATAAAGCGCTTTCACCGTATTACATGTTCAAGTTCTTGAAGAAGACTAGGATAAGTGGATGGATGTCATTAGGTGGAATACTACTTTGCATAACAGGCTCAGAAGCTATGTTTGCTGATCTTGGCCATTTCTCATATATGGCCATTCAGGTAATTAGTCTAAGATTATTGTAGAAAGAATCAGTTCACACACATTTATGTTACTTGCTTTTCATAACAACTTATATTATGTATGTGCAGATTGCATTCACATTTCTGGTGTATCCTGCACTTATATTGGCATATATGGGTCAAGCTGCTTACTTGTCCAACCACCATCATCTCCAGATCAGTTTCTATGCCTCAGTTCCAGGTATTCAATTTTCCTCGTATTACATGGATGTCGGTGATGCTAGACAGACAGTAACCCAAGTTAGCTTATTTAACTTAACATTCATAATTTCATACATTGATTGATTATGCCTTATTTTTTGGCTCAGAAAGCGTGAGGTGGCCAGTGATTATCTTAGCAATTCTAGCTTCTGTTGTGGGAAGCCAGGCGATCATAAGCGGGACGTTTTCGATAATAAACCAGAGCCAATCTCTGGGTTGCTTCCCAAGGGTTAAAGTTGTTCATACTTCAGACAAGATCCATGGTCAGGTCTACATCCCTGAGATCAATTGGATACTCATGATCCTCTGCATTGCTGTGACCATTGGATTTAGGGACACAAAACACATGGGAAATGCATCAGGCAAGTCACAAGTTTTTTTGCATAATCATCATTAAAATTAAAATCCTATAAAAGAAAATGTTAAATATTAATCATTGCTAATAAGAAAGACATGTTCTATGTATGCTATCTTGCAGGATTAGCAGTGATGACAGTTATGCTTGTAACAACATGCCTTACATCCTTAGTGATCATACTCTGCTGGCACAAGCCCCCAATTGTAGCACTTTGTTTCTTGTTGTTTTTTGGATCCATTGAACTGCTGTATTTCTCAGCTTCACTGATGAAGTTCTGTGAAGGTGCATGGTTTCCTATTCTCCTAGCCCTATTCCTAATGATCATAATGTTCCTATGGCACTATGCAAGCATCAAGAAGTATGAATATGATCTCCACAACAAGGTTTCACTTGATTGGCTC
>JASCZI010121301.1:14932-30290 GCA_036250425.1 Stylosanthes scabra | reverse complement strand
CTATAAATAGAGGAGCCTTTCACCATTTCAAGGGAGCCCACTTCCACATTTAGCTTAGTTTTTAGGGTTCCATTTTAGGTTTATTGTCCATTCACTAGCCAGACTTGTTATTTTTATTACTTGTTTGTTTATTTTACTGTTACTTTGTCGAATTTCAATTTCAATCAAATTACTTTACCGTTATTCTGTCCGTTTATTTTCCTGCAAACTGCGATTTACATACTGTTATGCTGCCAATTTATTTTCTCGCTTTCATGATTTTCGCAATTAGTGAGTAGAGTCCTATAGTGTCTCGGCTGTGAGGTGAAATGTGCAAATAACCAGAGCTACAAGTCCCCATAAATATCACGCTAGAGGAATGAGTCAATCCCGTAAAGCTATACGCCCTACACCCCTGCTAGCATAGTGGTAGTTCCTTGACCGTAAGAGGTTCGCCACGGCAGCATGGCACAAGTGCTTGGGAACCTGGTGACAGCAGGTCTGACCCGGTGACAGCGGGGATCCTATAGAGTTTGTCAGCCCTGGGCATAGATCAGAGGCTCCATATTTCGCTCACGCGCAAGAGGTCCTGGTAGCAGCAGGATTGTACCGGTGACAGCGGGTTACTCTTGGGAGCCGGGGGCTGAGTCACGAACTCCAAGCAACACCTGCTCCAAATGTGAGTTGAACCCAGAACTATGGGTTCGTTGCCACACAGCTAGTTAGTTTCGGATATAGCAGAGGTTCCACTTAGGGGGTGTCTAATCGATCTGGGACATAGCAGCAATGATAGTGATGCACCGTATTTCAACTCAAGGTCGGGACACTCCTTTTATTACCAGCTTATTTACTGCCTTTTAACTCCTTATTTACTGCTTTCAACCTGTGAACTACTTTCAAACAAACTCAACTGCAACCAACCCCAATCAAAAACAGACTTTCCCTTTCGCTTCCTGAGCAGAACGACCCGAGTCCTACTCGGTATTTTGGTTGCACCCTGTGACACCTCTTTTAAAACATTCCCGACGCCATCCGCAAGGGATAAGGGCTTTCCGAACTACAATGAACGAAAGTTCCCACCCCGAGCGGGCGCGTCGGTAATTAAATTAGCTAAGGAAGAAGTAGATTAGGTTATGATAAATGTGATATTCTAATCGTAGGTAGTGTTGCAACACGCCGAAAATCGAGATGTTATAGAAGGTAAAAAGAGTGTGTTACAGTCTTAATAAATTGATGCAAGGTCCTGAGAGTTAGCCGGCCGAAATACTGTCAACGATTTGATAAATGATTTTATCGGCTAAACTAAGTTTTACATTGAAAATAAAGATTTCGGCATAGTTTGACCGGATGATGGTTTACAAAGTCATCGGTTCAACCGAACAAGTTTGATTATTCTATAATAACATATTTAATTATTATATCATTCATTATTTAATTGAAAAAATGTGTAATTTAATATGTATAAATAGAGTATTTAATTTAGTCAACGATTGTTAGAACAATTAAAGATTTTTATTTTTAAAGAATTCTTCTCTTTCCTCTTTAAATGTATAGTATTTTTTTGTTTGCATTTGTTTTCAATTAAGAGTTGTTCAATGTATTAATTCATTTCCATTTTCATAATTGGCTAAAAATTAGAAAGTCAATTATAAGAAAATAAATACATCATGACCAAAAAAAAACGAAATTAAATACATTATGACCAAGAAAAGAAGAAAATAAATACATTATCATGTCCATGTATTTCCTTCCATTAATTTTGGGTTGGTGGGATTGATTAAGAAATTATTTACCCCATTTTGGTATAGACATTTGATGATTTGTTAACAATAAGTATGATTAAAAGAAATTTAATATAGTTTTACAAAAAAAATTTAAAGAAATCTAAAAGTATTTTTTATGAGTTATTTTTTAGGTGGTAATACTACTATATTTGAGAGAAAAAAATTCACAATTATTTTATTTAACTTAACATGTATGATTTCATACATGTAAGATCTATAATTACGTATGTATTACATATAATATTATCAAATTATTTAAGCAATAATCAAAAAAAAAATTTAGACTACTTTAGAATAATTTTTTTTTATTGTTTCCACACATTTCTTTGATATATATTTATACGTTAAAATGAGATTCAAAGTTTAAAATCTAGACTCTGTAGTGAAAATTTTAAGGGCTATTCTTTTTCTTCAAGTATAATGATTATAGTTGTATAAAATTTAACTCCAATTGCTTTATGTTGGGTCAGCTTACTCTATTTTATACTTTAAAATGAGACTAAAAATTTAAAATTCTACCTCTGAATTAAAAATTTGTTATTTATCGGATATAAAATAAAATGGATCCGCTTCTTTTTTTCCTACCAAATAGAATTTTTCCTAAAAATCTAGAGCAAACATAAATCCTTTACCAGATATAATCCACTCCAAAGGGGGTTCCATAGTATATTTTTTACTATCTTTTTTCTAGTGCAATAAAGTTACATAGTGTCTATTTTTTGCTGAAAATAAAGAAAGACTATTCTTCTTCAAGTATGTGATTATAGATAATTTGCAATATAAAATTTACTCCACCTGCTTTGTGTTGGATATGGATACAGGTCTTATACTTTTATCATTATTTACTTTTGTCTAAATAATTTTCTTCAATTGTTAAAATGGTTCTAAATTCTAATTTCATTAATAATGTTTTTCTAGTAACAAAAAAAATCAACAACGTTTTTCTCTAATAGTTTTCTGGTTTTTTCAGATTATGCTACAAAATGAGAAAATTTAATTGTGCAAGCAAACATCTACTTAAATAAGGTTAGATTTTTTTGCAAAACCCAAAACATAAAAAATATTGTGACCAAGTTGCCATTATAATTTGTGATACATTACTCTGCATAATATAAAACTCCACCTTTTAGTCATATCTCTAATTGTTATTCTGTTATCTATATATATCATGTCTAAAAGATCATCTTTTAGGTTTGAGAATCAAACTCTTTCAAAAGAATACAGACTCTAGAAAAACTATTCTTCTTCAAGTATGTGATTATATATAATTTGCTATATAAAATCTACTCAACCTGCTTTGTGTTGGATATGGATACAGGTATTACATTTTTATCATTATTTACTTTTGTCTAAATGATTTTCTTCAGTTGTCAAAATGGTTCTAAATTCTAATTTCATCAATAACGTTTTTCTTGTCACAAAAAAAATCAATAACATTTTTCTCTAGTAGTTTTCTGGTTTTTTCAGATTATGCCACAAAATAAGAAAATTTAATTATGCAGGCAAACATCTACTTAAATAAGGTTAGGTTTTTTTTCAAAATCCAAAACAGAAAAAATATTGTGACCAAGTTGCCATTATGATTTGTGATACATTACTCTGCATAATATAAAACTCCATCTTTTAGTCATATATCTAATTGTTATTATGTTATCTATATATATCATATCTGAAAAGATCATCTTTTAGGTTTGAGAATGAAACTCTTTCAAAAGAATAAAGACTCCAGAAAGACTGTTGTTCTTCAAGTATGTGATTATAGATAATTTGCTATATAAAATTTACTCCACCTACTTTGTGTTAGATATGGATACATGTATTACATTTTTATCATTATTTACTTTTGTTTAAATGATTTTCTTCAGTTGTCAAAATGGTTCTAAATTCTAATTTCATCAATAACTTTTTTTAGTCACAAAAAAAATCATTAACATTTTTCGCTAATAGTTTTCTGGTTTTTTCAGATGATGCTACAAAATGAGAAAATTTAACTGTGCAGGCAAACATCTACTTAAATAAGGTTAGATTTTTTTGCAAAACCCAAAACAGAGAAAATATTGTGACCAAGTTGCCATCATGATTTGTGATATATTACTCTACATAATATAAAACTTCATCTTTTAGTCATATATCTAATTGTTATTCTGTTATCTATTTATATCATATCTAAAAAATCATCTTTTAGGTTTGAGAATCAGACTCTTTCAAAAGAATAAAGACTCCATGAAAATAATAAGGTAACCAATCTCTTCATTATCCCTCTTTTAGTATAGTAAATCACTCATGTATTCAAAAGATTTTGGTGTTAATTAAAAACGAAAAGTTTATGTGTTTTTCAAAATATTATAAATGCTTGAAGAAGTGTAATATACAATTTAATCATAACATCTTTGCAATCTCCAAAAATCTAATATGATTTCTTCTTCTTTTTTTGAACTCTATTATGCTAGTTTTAATTTATTTCAAAGACTTATAACATCTTTGACAGCTTTATAACTAATCAAGAATTATAAAATAAAATAACTTTGAGTTACTTTGGACTAAATTTTTCTTTTTTCCAGATGTTTTCTTATAGATATTTATACGTTAAAATGAAATTAAAAATTATAAAGCTGTCTCTAAATTAACAATTTTAAAGCTATTATTCTTTTTCTTTAAATATGATAATTATAGCTATATAGAATTTAAGTTCAGTTGCTTTGTGTTGGATCAAGATACTGCTAAAGTGCTAATTACATTTTTATCATTATTTATTATGCCAAAATGATTTTGTTTGGGTGACCAAAATAAGGAAAAAACTAAAATTTTTAACAACATATTCTGAGTTTGAATTTTAAAAGTTTCTAGTTCCTAAGAGTTTTCTAGAAGTTTTAAATTAGGCCACAAGATGAAAAAATAATCATATAAGTTAAGCAATACCTATCTGAATAAGGTTACATATTGGGCTATCTCTCAAATCAAATTTTTGTTCCGTATGAAGAATATTTATTTTGATTCTTTAGATTTATATCTAAATGTTTTTTGTTATAGGTAAATGTCATCTATTTAAGCCCTAAGGAAATATTTTTTTGAGAGAATACCAAAACTAATCCCAAAAAATTTTTAAATTGGACACCTTCTCCTTAATAAATTTTTATTCAATAAAAGTTCTCAAGAATTACTTTCATCGGATAAATTTGTCTTTTTATTATTTTGAAAAGAGACTAATTTGTGTTAAATGATATTCTTTTAGGATTTAATTATCTTGTAATAAAATTTATTAGGTACTTATTGTTCAATATACATATTAAAATTCTGATTGAAGGCAGCGCAAGGACCAATTGTCTAACGAGGTAATTTTTGAAGACTCCTAATTAATAAAAAATAGCTATCGATCTAAGTGTTCATAAAAATTTCTTTGAAGACCAATCTAATAAGTATATAAATACCCTGCTTTATTTTTTAGGACTAATTGACAAACTTTGAAAGTTTTCTACCTTGTTTCTTACAAAAAAAAATCTTGTTTTCAAATGAAACTTAAAATTGACCATTTCAAAATCTATAATCTTTCTTTAATTTATTATAATCATAGAAGCATATAGAATTTCAATCCTATTCATCAAAGTAGTTCTTTTACATTGATTCAATATATTAGATCCATTGTCATGATTGTTTAATTAGTATATCAATCAATAAAACCATGGCAACAAAATTGCAACAGTGAGGCACTACTTGTCACATTAATAGCAACGTGACTTGAGCAAATCAATCAAAATCTTCTGCATCGTCCATTACCAGTGATTGTAAGAACGGAGCTTCCTCGGGCATTCTTCTAAAGAAAGTAATTTTCAGACATCAGAAAAACTCTCCATCAAGAGTCAAAAGATATTACAGTAAGTGCCTTGATGACTTCTTTTTCTTTTTTCCATTATTTCTAAATTTTTTTAATAAAATACTATATTTTCAAACTATTTACTCAAGTATTATCCTTCCAATTAAGACGTCACCTTGATAAAAATGATGATGTTAGAGTAAATAATGTAGAAGCCATGACAGACAGACCAAAAAATTTATGTTGTGGGATAATAGAGTAATACTATATGTATGATACATATATCTATGCATCCATCATTTGTTTGTACATCTAATAAGTTCACGCACCAAGCACAAAAATAATGAATTCTAGCACATAAATAATAAAGTTTAACAAATAAAATTTAAGTCACAACATCACAACAAATAAGTAAGAATTATTTTGTTGAGATGGATACATGGATGTGTTTTTTGGTGAACGAATACATGGATGTATGTACATGTAGCATTATTATTAAATAATATATATTACCATAAAAAGAATTATATGACTAGCATATAAATAACTTTATCAATTTAAATTATGTTAGTCTATATATATAAATATATATAATCCCGTGAATAATAATTATGACAAATTTGTTATACCAATATTCATGTTTAAAAATATACGTGAAGTCATTAAAAGAATAAAAAAATATATTAATGCCTGAATTGTTTGTTAAATATTTGAATTGAAATTTGTAATTGAAAAAAAAAACTATGAAAATATGAATTATGGACTATAGAGTATATGGGGAGTCAGAGAATCAACAGGTAAAAGAAGAAAATTGAAAAATAATGGAATTTTTTAAAATTGCAATTAATCAAATGAGATTAGAAAATTAAAAGAGAATTATTGAATATTATGTATTGATCAATAAAAATGTGAGAATATGATTAAAGAATGAAAGATTTTGAATTTTGCTATTTATTTGAGATTGATTTCCACAAATAAATATTTAGAGAAAAAATATGATAACAAAAAATGTGAAACATATTTAAATAGAATTAAACAAGACAATACAGAATTCAAACAAAATACTCTAACAAAATTTAAGAAGTTTACTAGGGCAAGTGCTGCACTACTTGAGTCCATCCCTTTGTAGAAGAAAAAACGGTATTTAGTAAATTTTATTAAAAAAAAGTTGGTGTTGTTGTATCTGCAAATTAGACATATTTTCGACACCAAAAAAAATGGACATATTTCAAAGATAACATTTATTTAATATTTGTGTGAGATGTGTCTCTTTTGTATTCAACTAATTTTTTATAAAAATAATAATAATAATATCTTTTGAATATGTATGGACCACTTTTATTCTGAACATTCTTACCCAGTATTCTTGAAATAAATAAGAAATAATATATATTATTTATTAAAAATATTATTTGTATTAAAATACCAATAAAATATTAAAATATACTGGTCTATGAGGCGCCAGGACACATGCAGACCTGCTGCCTCCTGGGTTCGAAACAACCCCGTGTCACAATTTTCCTTTTCTTGGTCCCCTAAAAGATTAATAGCTTTCTTGGCTCACCTAAACTTACTATTAAAAAAAAAAAACGAAAGAAGAGAGATATCCAAGTTAATTTACATGGATCTAGTTAAACCTAATTTATTTTTGTATAATCATTAAAATCAAAAGTCTATTGATAAATCTCATACTACTTGAAAGGGTAAAAGTAGATTTAACTTTTGAAATTCTCATGTTTAGAATTGTAAAAAGGGTGGAGAGGGGGATTGAGTTGTTTTATGAAAACAGATTAAATCAATTTTTATATTTGAAAGTATATTAAATCAATTTCTATCAGAATCTATTAATATTTTGATAGGATTTAAATAAATAAATAAAGGAATCAAATCCCATGAAATTTGAGAAACAAAATTAGTATCTGATTTTGTTAAGTAACTAATATTTGATTTTAGAATGATTTTAAAATGTAAAATAAATTTGATTTAATTAAATTTATAATAAAGATAAAAGTAATGCAACCTCCTAATTGAGCACAATTTCACAAACAAATCATTGGAATTAACCGATTGTTCTTATTCTGATCATAAAATTATTTCTTTTATCAGGAAACAAAGAAAACACAATGTCAATGCAACCTCCTAAGGAAGTAGCTTCTTCTGCTGCAAATCTCAACATGCTGAACCTTCCAACACAACAATTCATGAATGGTTTGCCGCCACCGCAAAGAAATATTCCTCCAATCTATGTATCCGGAGTTTCGGCTCAGAGGTTGAAAGAATTTATCCACAGGCAGCAGTGCCGGCCGGCCGACAACAACATTAATTTCTGGAGGAACTTTGTGGCTGAGTTTTTCGCTCCTAATGGAAAGAAGAAGTTCTGCTTCTCCTTGTATCCGAGACTAAAAAACCCAGCCAGTTTTTTCCTCAGTGATATGAGCACATGCCAGGCATGCAGGAGGAATCCCTGTAATGGTTTTGAACTGTGTTACGAGGTTCTTCCAAGGCTTTTCAAGATGAAATATGAAAGTGGACTATTGGAAGTGAATCTTTTTTTGGACATTCCCAGAGAATACAGAGACCCTACTGGCCACATTGTTCTGTTCTGTTCAAAGGTAACAAGAGAAAGCTTGTTCCACAAGTTTCGCGTCGTCCACAAAGGTTCCCTCCGAATAGTCTTCTTCCCTAACCTCAAAATACGCTCTTTGGAATTCTGCGCGAAGCGCCACGAAGTGCTCATGTGCAGAAGCTATTTGGTTCCTGATGTGAATCAGATTGATGATGCTGTTTCGAAGTTCTGTGATTTGGTAGCCAATAATATTAACAACAACAATGTTTCTGCTGAGGAGTTTGGAGAATGTAGCAATAACTTGGTTGCAAGAACACAGGAACTGGCTAAGAAGTTGGAAGTTCCAATACTTGATGAGTATGTAGGGTTTGCTAAGAGCTATGTTAGGTGCCTACAAATATCACAAGTTGGGAACAACATGAAAGACTTGATTGATTTCACCATAGTGAATGGGACTGGACCTATTGAGAGCTTAGATAGGTTCCAAAACAGAACTGGAATTGTTGATCATGGTGAAGATCAATTGCAGCAGCAAAATGGGGATCATGCTTTGAATAATGGTGCTGAGAACAATGAACAAACACCTGGCGTGCAAATTGGTTCTTCTAGGAATGGTAGGAATGGTACTTCAGCCACCACAAGCACTGTTCAGATTCATAATCATGTTGATTATGGGGCTCCAAATTCAGAAAACAATGAAGACAATGCTCATATTCAATCCCAAATTCCCTCAGGTAACAGAGGTAGGGGCATGCGCGACTAGAGTCGGATCAAGTTCCTTGATGCGACTTTATTGATTAATTGATTTAAAGACTTGAGCTCTTATTTTATTATTAATTTAGTCACAGAACTTTTTGCAACAGAGCTAGAATAGTATATCAACAATAATAAAGGGATATCTTTATTCCATTACATGAGATGGACTATGTAATTTTAACAATTTTATTTATGCTCAAATACTTTTACCATCTTATTCTCAATAATTGCAATTTGCAAGTAAAATAGCTGTTATATTTAATTTTTTCTTAAGTATATAGGTATTGTTCTAATTTTTAGTGGTTTCTTCGTAAGGAGAATACAAGTTAATTTGTATTTTTTTTAGAAAGAGCTAGTAATAGTTAATTCATCATGTTAATTATTTTTCAATATTGTGAACAAGTGGTTTTGGCCAATCAAGTTCAACCAAATCATTTATTTTTGCGCTAAATAGAATAATATTTCAATGACAAATATAACTTTATTTAGGTGCAATTTTTAATACTATTTGACACCGAAATAATATTTTATTTTGCGTAGAAATAAATCACTTAGTTAAATTTGGTTGGCCAAAATCACTTGTTCAAATAGCATTACCCTAAACTTAAATATAGATGTTATTTTCTTTTTGGCACCACATATAAAGATGTCCAAAACCAAGGGCGAATCCAGAACAATGAGTATGTATGGGCCGAAAATAAGTTAAAAATAAACTGAGCTAATTCAAGTTAAGCCAAGATCAATTTTAGCTCACAAAAATAGAGTTCGACTCATGTCTTAACTTGACTCATTAATAATTAGTAATTTGGCTAATTTACTTTATTGCCACTGTTTGAAAAATTATTTCTCAAAATGTGACATTTTTTCTAATTAAATTATAATTTATATATAAAAAAAGTGTTCATCATCCATTAAATTTTCGATAAAATAAATAAGATATTACAATTTAAATATAACAAAAAAACACTAATATATTATCATCCTTTTAACAAACATGTATTTTATAAGTACGGTTTTGTTATTTGAACAAGTGATTTACTAAACCAAGTGGTTAACCAAGTGATTTACAAAAACAACCACCACTCTCACTCTCTCATTAAGAAACACGTATTTACACGCGTTTAGAAACTGCTTGTTTCTTCACGCCGCCAAACACCTTCATCTTCTTCTTCTTCTTCTTCTTCTTCTTCTTCTTCTTCTTCCAGATCTGCATCTTCTTCGTCTGCCATGTCGTCTTCTTCTTCTTCTTCTTCTTCTTCTTCTTCTTCTTCTTCTTCTTCTTCTTCTTCTTCTCTGGTTTATGTTGTTGCTGTTGTTGTTGTTGTTGTTGCTGTTGCTGTTTTTGTTGTTGCTGTACAGAAATAGAAATCAAAATTGTGCAGAAATATAAAAGCAGCATTGCGCAGAAATATAAAGAAGTATTGCGCAGAAATATAAAGCACCATTGCGCAGAAACTAAAAGCCATAATGCGTAGAAATAAAACATTCTTCTTCTTCTTCTTAGAAATATAAAGAAGCATTGTGCAGAAACCAATAATGCGCAGAAATAGAAAGCACCATTGCGCAGAAACTGAAAGCCATAATGCGTAGAAAATGGAAAGCAATATTGCGCAGAAACATAAATCAATAATGTGCAGAAACATAAAGCAACATTGTGCAGAAACAGAAACCAATAATGTGCAGAAACAAATTATTGGAAGTTACGTACCACTCAAATGTACTCAAATGTACTCCATCTTCTTCTTCTTATTCCTTCATTCCTTCTTCCAAGTCTGCATTTGCATCTTCTTCTACTTCTTTTTTTTTTCTTTCCTTTCTTCTTCCATGTCTGCATCTACATCATCATCATCTTCTTCTAACAACAAAAGTTGAAGAAGAAAACAACGATGAAAGTTACAGAACGAAATCTAACAACAGAAGAAGACAAAAACGATGATGAATCTCACAAATCAAGCTAAAAAAATGAAAAACGGAAAAAAGAGTAAGAAGAAATCACTACAACAGCAACAACTTAAAATCAACAAAATCTGCAAACTGCGCAGAAATACAAAGCTACATTGCGCAGAAAGGCGAATCTAAAATGCGCAGAAATGGAAAGCCAGAATGAGCAGAAATGAAAAACCAGAATGAGAAGAAACTAAACTAATAATGAATGAACAAACAAAACTAAGAAACACTAAAATTAGTTCAAAAATGGAGTTAAACATGTTCTGTGTTGCTTAAATCATAAGAATTATCCGAAAACAAATTTACTGATGGATCTGAATTCGAACCTTCCATTGTAACAGAACCTGAAATGCAAAAAATAGAGATCAAAAACCTAAACAAGATAAATCGAAGAAGAAACGTTGAAAAAAATGAAATCTAAGAACAGAAGAATCAAACTAAAACCAAAACCAGATCCAATAGCATTGCAGAAAAAAGAAAATGCAATTACAAGAGCTATATGGCACAGATAGCGTCATAATTGAAAAACAGAGCAAAACGAGATTGCAGAAATCACAGAAGAAGAAATCACGAATCACAGATTGCAAATCATGAAAATCAGAGCAAGGAAGAAAAGAGAGAGAAGAGAAGGACGAAGAAGAAAAATGGAAAATAACAGAAACTGAAATTAGACGCGTCCAAAAACGATATATTAGTTATAATAAGGAGAGTGGGGCGCGTGAGGTTATTTACTTGGCTAACCACTTGATTTGTAAAAACCACTTGGTCAGCTAGAATTACTGTTATAAGTATATGTGTTTAAAATGCATGATAATATTTATTGTGAGTTAAAAATATAAAACACATCATCGAAATGAATAATTATAATAACTAATATATATATAGAATGGACAAAAGTACACATGAATTATTATACGGTGGACAAAAGTATACATTAATTTTTTTAATGATCCAAATTTACACATAAAATTTTTAATGATTCAAATGTACACATGAAATATTCTAATAAGGGGCAAAATTGCACATGAATCTTTTAAATTCATGTATACTTTTGCTCAATGATAGAACATTTTATGTGTATATTTAGGTCATAAAAAATTTATGTGTATACTTGGATTATTAAAAAAATTTATATGTATTTTTGTCCATCGTATAATAATTCATGTGTACATTTGTCCCTTTTTCATATATATATATATATACCGAGTCAACTCACGACTCAATAGCTAAGTTTACTCCAACACAAAGTTGGTTTACTTAATATATGATATTAAATATTTAGGCTTAAGCTTCTCCGCTTATCAAATTGTTATAAGTTGAGTTCAGGTTAACTCACTTTGAACTTAGACAAAAGTATACAAATATAAAATAAATTCTATTAATAAGTTATTGAATCTAAAATGTATTTAAAAAATATATCTATAGTAAATATAATTGATTGAAAAATAATCGATACGAAATATATTTGGAATACTTTATAAGTATTCGAGAATTTTAGAAAAATTTGTTTTTAAATATTGTTAATTGTCATTTGGTTATTAGAGCAGCTAACATTTATACTAAACTTTTGTTTATATTATGCTAGAGTAGATTAAATATATTTAACAATTTAGTTATTGGTATAACGTTATTTTAAAAGTAAATTTATATAATGCATAATAACTTTTATATATATATATATATATATATATATATATGAGCGATCTACTTACTCTAGTGTAAAATTTTTTTGACTTACACTCATTAATAGCCACTAGATTTACATCTTATCAAAGGCGAAGATTATACCCTTAGGATCTAGTGAGAAAGCTACTCTTATGTGAGAAATGAAAGGGTTTAATTATAGCCTTAGGAGAAAGCTACTCTTATATGGTATCTAGTGAGAAAGCTACTCTTATGTGGTATCTTAATATGAATATTATAAAGACTTTCATATAAATAATTAATATAGCGCTATATGTAGCGAATGTTGGCTAGGCTTGGTGGAAGACATGCATGGGGGAGGAATTTGGACCCTTATGTCTAGGGTTCAAACCTCACTCACGGAACTATGAGGATTAATTATCAAAAGAGGGAGTCTCCTAGTGTGTAGCACCGCTGGTGTACAGCGGTGTACCGTGGAGTAATTTTGTGATTAAAATAGATGACATTTAGAACACAAACACGCACACCTTCGCCGAAGGTTTGGCCCAAGACGAACCAAACCACAAAATTACAAGTTTGCCATCCTCAAGTGGCTATATATAGTTGAAACACACACCTTGAGCCTTCATTTCTCACATTCACGCCAGGTGAGTGAGAGAGCTGGTGGAGAATTGGTTCTAGAATTGGTTCGAATCAATTCTTCCGCCGCTCATGCTAACTTCCGGTCGCGATAACTTTTGATCCAGAGCTCCGATTGATGCACGGTTTGTGGCTACGCGAAGCTCTCGTCATCCTCTTCACGATCATCATGCATGCAAGGCATGGGTAACGCATTTTCCCATCTCATTTCTCGCTCTCAATTCTGCTTGAATTCTCGAGTTTAACAACCTTGAACTTCTTCGAGTTTCTTGATCTAGGTGGTGATTTTGCACGCTAACGAGGATGGTAGTCGAAGCTAACAAGCTAAGACATTCCCGGTGAGACGTTTCCAACCTTAGTCTTGGGTTTTATTAGGTTGAATGGTGATTGATTGTGTTGTATTGCTTGTATGTCATGTGTGTTGTGTCATAGATGGTAGAGTTTGGAGGATTGGAGGTTGAAGTAGGTGACTAAGGTCAGGAACAATGGTTAATGGTGCTTGGATACTCGATGGCGCGAAGGAAATCGCGTGTTAGCATTGAGCTTGGCGTCCAGGTACGGATTTAGATTCAAGTCTACACTATTTAATCTAGTATAATTACCTAGGTTAGTTGGACCTAGATAAATTAATATAGGAATGAATGAATTGAGAAATACGATAGGAGAATGTTTATTGTATGTGCTATGTGGCTATGTGCTTGGATGATGATGATTGTATGAGAACAAAGCATGTTTATATTGATTGTGGTTGAGGCCTTGTGCCTTATCTTTTTAACAACTTAAGGGTTATGCATGAGATGGGAATTGCTTGGGGAATGAGATGAATGAGCAAGAGGCTTGAGAGGAATGTTGATGAGAGGAATGATGTCTTAATAGATGGAACAAGAAATGGTTTTGAATGTAGGGATTTTCAGAAGGGGAATGTTTTGTCACAAACCGGTTTTTAAAAGGATAGGTTTTGGTTGTGGAGCAAATAAGTTTTTGAAGAACTAATTTTGAAAATGAAGGTTTTGAGCCACGGTGAATCGATTCGGGTGACCACCGAGCCGATTCGCTGGGCCATTTCTGGAAGTGAAACACGAGTTTTATGAACATCGAATTGACTCCCAAGCAGAGCGAATCGATTCATATTTGCCCAGAGACCAAAGCTTGTCAACTTAAACCGATTCGTGATTAGTTAGAATCGACTCGAACATTTGTCAACTTTGGAAAAAAAATTTCAACTTCAGTCGAGTAGAGTCGGTTTGGCGTCGAATCGATTCATATTTTCACAGTGGGTAAAGAATTTCAAAGGTGACTCCCTGAATCGGTTCAATAACACCCCTTGTCGACTCGGTCTTCAAAACGTTTAGAAAACTTGCCACTTCGAGTCGTGTCGGCTGATCTTGAATCGATTCGTTAACACTGGACTCTTAGATTTAACGTTTGAGGATCCATCCGAATCGATTCTAACCCCTTCGGAATCGATTCCACTTATTCATAAACTGGTTTTCAAGAGTTTTACCTAGAATGTTCAGTGGTTACATCTCATGCATAATATACCCTTATTTTACAAAATTCATACCGTGAGCCTAGGTGTCAGAGGGGTCAAGAGGACTAGATGCTCAGCCTATGGCAACAGCGGACCGTCGGGAGTAGTAAGTGTCTGTGGGGCCTTTGTTTCCACGTGGGACATTGGCTAACGTCGCGGCTTACGGTAGTGACAAGGGGGGCTTAATTGCCGATGGCCCGACTACCAAACTAGGTTATAGTCAATTGAAAAGTGAAAGGAACCCCCAATGATTATGATTATGAAATGAGATGAAAGATCGTAAATGATCGGGGTCGGATGATTTGTCCTCGGGGAAGTACGAACGATGGTTGTCCGGTGCTAGTACTAGACCGGTCGGGAATGGCTATTATAACCGACCGGGTGAGCTCACCGTAGCTTGCAGGAATAGGCATTCATCATATGCATTTGCTTGACATTGTTTGAGTGTGCCTACTTGTATATTAATTGTTAATTGAATTGTTTGCCTGCTTGTAATGATTGTTTGTGTGTTGTTGTTTGCTTGATGGATGATGGTGGCTAGGAGTGGTAGAATTAATAATTAGGACACGAGAGGGAAGGATGAATAACTGGTAGGTGCGTAGATCTAGAACCTTACGTATAATTAAGGCAACTTGGCTAAATGAGAGATAATAGGGATGCCTCGCGTAGTTTCACTAGGCTAAATATTGTAGGGTTGGCGC
>JASCZI010121300.1:25371-41297 GCA_036250425.1 Stylosanthes scabra | reverse complement strand
ATTGGGGTAACATAAAAAATACAAACATGATGATTTTTATTTCAGTGGTTCTTGACCCTCGGTACAAGCTTCAATTGATCAAGTGGAGTTTTGATAAGTTGTATGAGAAAGAGGATGCTGAATTCTTGACTTCGCAGGTGAAGGCAACCCTTTTTAGGGTGTTTGAGAGTTATAAGTTGTTTGGTAATGTCAATAACTCTCAAAGATCAACTCAAGTGGCTCCTCATGAAATTGGTGCAACTGACTTAGATGCAACTGAAACTTCTTTTGCTATGGAATTTGAGAAAGAGATGCAGTTTAATGAGATTGCAAACAAGAATGAGGTGGATTTATACCTTATGGAGGTATTAGAGAAGAGCCGTGTGCATTTTGACATCTTAAACTGGTGGAAAGTGAATTCTAGCAAATATCCGATTCTTGGGCAAATTGCAAGGGATGTCTTAGCCATGCCAATTTCAACAGTAGCTTCAGAGTCAGCTTTTAGCACTGGAGGAAGGGTATTGAATAATTTTAGAAGTTCTCTAACTCCAATGGCGGTTGAATCTTTGATATGTACACAAAATTGGATTCGAAAGCGTCCAAAGGTATCCATTGAGGAGCTCATTGACGACATGTTGAAGTTGGAATTAGGTATGGTTGTTGTATATTAATTTTTATAATTGTTTCTTTTTTTACATGATTCTAATTTTTATTTGTTTTTTGTTTTGTAGAAGTTGTACCCAAAACTTCAAACTTGGAGGATAATTTTAGTATTGATTCAGATTGAACTTATGTTACTTGGTATAAATTCAATTATCTAAACTAGTATCTCATTTTGTTTATTTTAATTTTTGTGCAATATGTGAACTTGTATTGATTCAGATTGAACTTATAATTTTTTATTTTCAGGTACTTGCAGAGTTGCTGTGGCTGTCTTGGTTGGATAAATTTGTATTTTGTTGTGACTATCTTGTTTTGTTAAATTGTTGAAATTGATTAGTGTTGCACTTGTTAGTTAATGTGCGAACTTGTTAGAACTATTGTTTTTGCTTATGTTGATTATGGACTTATAGCAATTGTTAAGTTGTGTATGATTGTATGGGATTAGTGTTATTGAATTGTTGAGACTTGTTATTTTAATGGTTGCACTTTAGTTATGTTGGATATTTTATGATTAGTGTTGCAAATTGGTTATTTAGTTTTGATTTGAACCAGGTTGAATTATTCAACCAAAAGCAAGCGGGTCATTGTTGAATATGCTTTTTGGTTTGGAATTTGCAGTTTTGCACTTTGATTTGACCTCAACTTGATCTCTCTTAAAGCAAATTGTTAACTATTTTAATTAAAATTGAAAACCGAAAAAATCGAACCAAACCAAACCGATATATATTGGTTTGGTTTGGTTTTATTCAACCGCAGAAATTTTGTTTAATCGAATTGGATGACTTTTTCTCCATAACCGAACCAAACCGCATCTATGCTCACCCCTAAAAATAAATATATGATTAAGATCAACGGCTAAAAAACAATGGAATACGATATGCCACACTTTTTACGGCATACCAGATAATCTTCCGTATAATCTACCATGCCATGCACTATTATTTCTATAGTATAGTCTTTTATCTTAAGTTTCTTAGATGCCCTTAATTTTTTATTTCGATTATCTTATAGAATTTTTATTTTTTCAGCCAACAACAGTCGAATTTAACGAATTCAATTGAAAAATCAACTTTTTTTGTCAATATTTTTTTATTTTAAATTTTAATAATAAACTTTAAACTTCTAAAAAATGATAGTTAAGAAAATAATTTTACAATTAAAAATTTACAATAACCTTAAGCTTTGTCCAAGAGTGAGTGTGATGGAGCACTTGGAATTGGCAGCATTCATTTGTTATTTTGTTATTCTTCCTTTTGGTTTTGAGTTTTTGTTAAGGATAAGAAATATTTGATGGGATATTTCCTTGATAATACACCTTCCATTTTTGTTTTGGTTGTTAAACTTGTTTCTATCAATCAAGTCATTGCTAAAAGTTAAAATTATATTATGCAATCCATATTATAATAATTCATATATTTATGCATATAATTGGCAATACTTTTTGGTAGAATTCTTTTTTTTTTTTTTTTGGTAGAATTCAAGTTATCTAATATATATTTGGTTGGTCGTATGAAAATGGTGGTAACAAGAGAGAGGCCCAACAACGAAGACTCATTAGGCCCAACAAAGAAGACCAAAAAAAACCGTAAAACACAAAAGGAGATTATGCTGGTCCTAAGTTCGAAACACAATAGGAACGTGTAAGTTTCTTAAGTAAGTAACCAATTCGGTCTCTGACCATTTGCAATTTGAACATGGCACTTCTTAATGATTATGAAACTCCAAATCAGTTCTCGACAAAATAAAAACCTTGATAAATTGACCCCTCGAAGTAGGTTGCAAAAGGTCTACATAGTGACAGTTCAAAACTGATGTGTCGATCTGCTATTTGACACTGTTATTTGACACATCATACACCATTGCTATCTTTTGGCAACCTGCTATGATGGTCCACTCGTCAAGTTTTTCTTCTGATTTTAAAACCCGGATACTATAGAAACTAAGATCTTTTGAACCAAAAAAAAGAAGACATGAGAGTCTTGCGAAAATAAATGACTATCTTGAAGGCTCATTGCACAAAACAAATGGCCAAATTGAGGACACAATTCCTTTATTCATTCTTCACATAAGAAGACTAGAATGTAAATAGATGTGATGTATTTATAGGGGGGAGGAAAAACAATTTAATTAAAATAAATAAAAACAAAAAACTGTACATTTGAAGGAAAAATGATGCATCTAGGTTGGCTTATTTCCACTGCAATACTCTATCCAAAAACTTAAAAGCCAGAAATATACTCTCATATAAGTGAAACTAAGCAGCCAAGATGGGGTTTCTTCCTTCATCTATCTCAATAGTTAGTAGCCGTTTCGGATCCGACCCATTTGGACCCTCCAAGTAAAGTGTCGGAAGGTAAGCGTTGTACGCTGGCAGGTAGCGAGAAACGAAATCTCTCACCTGAACAGTACAAACCATGAAGAAAACAATCTTGTGTCAGTCATTTGAAGTTAGATGTTGAATTAATCATCCAAACATAAATAGGGATATCAAGGTTAGTATTCTAAAGTTTTCAAACATAGACAGACCTCATCATCAGACATTCCGGGTTTTCCGGCCTCCCTCATCGCAATCTCAGCCTGCGAATTTGGACAACATGTGACAGAGAAGTATGTTACGACTAGGTTCCGACTAGGTTCCGAACACAAACATTGTACAATTCAGTGTAAGGGGTGTCAAAAAGCAGAGATACCTGCAAACGCCATTGGTAGACACAACTTGGATCCTTGATCTTGATGACTATCCATGATTTTATGAATTTGTCCCATGCATCATAATAACCTTCAAGGTTTTTATTCACAGTTTCTAGCTGTAAAAACAAGCACGGATGATTGTAATCGCTACAAAAAAGATCGCATCTTCGGATATTCAATATCAATCGGCTCTAAAAGCAAACTAAATACAAATTTCTAGTTCTTACCTGGGGATCAACAGCCTTCACAATTTCCTTCGGAAGAGGCTTGAAGCCGAGCATCCAACCCTCAAATAACACAACCTATCCATGGACAATAATTGAATTATTAAAAACTCAGATAAAGAATTCATGTTAATCAACATCAGTAAGATTTCATTGATTACAAAGTGAAATTCATCTGCCATAAGAAAGATTAAAAATTACCGTAAGGGGTCCTTCGACCTCTGGCCAAGTTGAAGGATCAGCACGGTCACCTCGTCCACTGAATGCAGACTACCAAGGCAGAGAAATAAGCATTAGCAACAATGAAGTGAAAATGTATCAAAATAACCAAAATATGTCTAAGCTAAGTCCTTACTTTGTCATATCGAGGCGGTTTCATCTTCATACCTGAAAACTTCAAATGACAACGAATTATGAATAGAATACTCCAGGAAAACATAAAAATAGATAAACAACTAAATTTTGTCCAAACCTTCTCTTGTCAATTTGGACAGAGCTGTTAGTGTTTCAACAGACAAAGGAAGATCATGGCTTCCTGCATTTCCGCGGAACTGGGAAGGAACAAAGCAAACGAAATTTCCTTCAAAAAATGTCTCCACACAATACTAATCACTCGCTAGATCATTCAACAAAGCATGAAGATAACTACCTCAAGAAGGGCATTTCCTGGATTAGCTTCTCTAAGTTTAGCCTGCAACCCAAATATATAATTTGTCAGCAAAACAAAACGGAAAAGATCAAGATGGTGATACTAATGGAAAGGGAAGGAGGTGATTACGGCTTTCTTATACCTGACCTTCAGCCGTCAAATAAAAGTCATCTATAGATATTGTTGCTGACTTCCTGAGAATTTCACCATATGATGTATTAGCCATATGTTAGCTCACTTCGCTTTTAGACCGTCATTAGTACAACCAAGGATAATTTAGAGCAAACCTGCCAGTCTTCTGAAAAAGAAAATCAAGAGCAAAGACAAGGGTCGTCTTTCCACAGCCTTGGGGAGCGCTAAATCCAACCTGAGGAACAGCGCAGAAGTAATTATGAGCCATCTTCTTAGTTAATAACTATGATTATCATGAAAATTAATAGTAAGCCGCATAAGAGAAAATGAAATATTATAAGGAAAGAGAGAAGTGTGCAATACACACACCACTAAAGGAGGTATATCTTCTTCATTTTTGAATGTCGACCGATGTTGCTTAATCTGATCTTCGCACCAGAGGAAGACCGGTATATAATAGTGATAGATCCTAGCTTTTTGAGGCACTGTTAAGTACAATTCGTTCAGTTGAAACAATTGAGACAGCAGCCGACCGTATAACAACCACTTATCTATGGACTCTGCAACCATCTCTGCAGTCACACCTATTTTTTCTAGCAAAGGCCCCGAGCATATAAACTCGAAAAGGTCCTGCACGGAGGAAACTTGAGCCGGTTTTGTAGGGAATACGGAATGTAAAGGACCTCGCCTGTATTCGTTGATGCCAGCAGTATTTACTGAATTAAAACCATGTTGCAGCCATGAACTTCCACTGCCTACAGGAAGCAATTGGAATCATAAATGGAGTTAAATTTTATGCAACAAAATATATCATCAAGTAGCAGCTATTTCAAAGAAGATATGAATTTTGATAGAGTCATAATGTAATGCTAATCAATCATATATAATCAAGTGCTTGTATCAAAACAGTCTCAGTCATCATAAACTCAACACAAATAGTCATTGTTCTTTTCATAATTTCTTATCCTAGTTTTTTAATGAAACAAGTTAGATTACAGTTGAAGCTCTAGCATAAAACCAAGACCTAACAATCCAACGTGCAATCCTAATAATAACATAGTAATGATACACCAACACCATTTTTGTAATTAAACAAAATAAAGCAAACCTTTTGAATCAAACTCTAATAGATAAGACAACTAAACAAGAGAAAGACAAAGTACCTGACTTAGAAGAAGAGAAATGAAATTTGAAATTGTTAGAAGAAGGAACGGTGATACTGTTAGTGTTAGAAGAAGAAGAAGAAGAAGAACAAGTGAAAGATGGCAAAATTGTAGGTTGGCATGGTTGAGATAACACATTCAGAGAAGAAGCCATGTTTCTATCACTCTTCTTCTTCTTCTTCTCTCTCTGTGTGTATGAGAGAGAGTGTGTGTTAGCCTCAGAGTTAAAAAAATCAGGTTTTGTCGTTGACCCTTGAAGGGAACACTGATTCATAAGCACAAGATCATGATCACGATGATGATGATGATTGAATCAGGAGAACCATAAAAATTTCAACCCCAAAAAATAAAAAAGATATTTTAAAAAAAAAAAAAAAGAAAAAAGAAAAACACTATTCATGATTTCTTTGGAAATTGGAATGCGGTGAAAAATGAAAATGGTTTACCTTGTTGTTCTGTGATGATGTGATTCAAGGTTCGATTTTCGGCCATCAAAATTGAATCTTTTTTTTTTTTCAATTGTTTACTTCTTCGGGAAGAGTTCAGAGTGGAGGAGATTCAGAAGGAAATTTTAGTTACTGCTATCAAAGGTTAAATTTTTCGGTTAAATAATAACAATAATAAAATAAATAAATAATTAATGTAGTATTATAAAAATAATTTTTTGACAATTTTTAAGAATAAAAAAGTGGGAGAAAAAAATTTGTAATAAAAAATAGATTTTAAGAATTATAATATGCTTGAGATTTTAAAAAATATATATATATTGGGATGTTAATATTTTAAATTTATAAAAAATTATTTTGTCAAAAAAAAGTGTTTAAATTGTAAAATAAAATATTTTAGTATAATACACAGTTTAATTTTGCTATATTTACAAAGTAAATATGAACAACAACAATGCATTAGAATTAAATTCTTACATATAATTATTTTAAAAGAATCTAGATGAACATCCATCCATTTATTTGTTTTTACATATCCACAAATCAAGTATAGAAATAATGAAATTTAATACAAAAATTTTAAACATAGAAATAATACAGTTTAATATAAAAAATTTATGTCAGAATAAAAAAAATATTTTTTTTTAAACATGTAATATTATCGTAAAAAAAAATTAAAGAAAAAGAAATATTTAGATAGATTTTCCAAATAATCTCATACCAAGAATTATAGTCAAGCAGAACATGCTAAAACCCAAGACTAAGAACCGAATTGTCCATGGCCTAAGCCTAAGATAATGCCATTTTGATAAACAACATCTGAATTCAAAAATATCCAAGGAAATAAAAAGATAATGTCATCTTGTTACACCCCACTAAACAATAATAACATTTCATTACATTTGAGTTTGACAAATGTCACACAGTGCATGATATGATGTTGCATATTTTGTTAAGAAATATCCAAGGCAAGAAGAAGGAAAGGTGCCTAATCTTGACTTTGTGGTTCTATCTCAAACAACTCAGCATGAACCCTAGCCAAAATCATCAAATAATGTATTTACAAAGATATTCAAGAAAGAATAGGATTAAAAAAAATTGAGTAGAAAAGATTAGATTAGAAACTAAGATTTTCTGTGATGAGTAGTGTACATAATCTCTTAGTAGGAGTCTCTCTTGCATTGATTTGCCATTGTCAATCATTGATAAACCTTCATTCTTTCAGAACATAGTTTCAGGTAGTTTTGGTGGAGACAAGGTCCCTACACATTTAAACTGAAAACAAGAAATCAAATATTGTCGAATTATGGAAACAGAAAACACTGAAAGTGAAAAGTATAAACCAAATATTATACCTTGTCTTGACTGTACTTGGAGCGAATCGCAGTTAGAGGGATTCCATTGATGTTTAGCTGCAGATCTTGTAATGCAAGAACTGTGGCTTTCAAATCTGATGCTTTGTAACAAGAATAGTGTTGAAGAGTTGGATTCTGTTTCATAAACAATGATAGTGAGAGTGTCATGCTTCAACTTTTTATTTTGCTTTTTACATAGCTTGACATGCAAGTAAAGAAGACATGAATTAGAGACAGTACTAGGTACTAACCCATGGATGTTTTGACTGATCCAATGTCCATTTGGCAAGAAACACAGCAGATGCAGCAATGGTAGATGGCAGGAAATTCAAGAAACTATATTCCATCAATGTTAGTTCAGCTAGATAGTTGGCCAAGTGCTCCAATTCGAGGCTCGGACTCTGCGAAAATTCCATCAATGAGCGTAGCGATAACTAACTCTTAAAGGCTATTTTTCACAGTATGGATTGAGAATCAAATATGATAAAGTCAAGAGGATTAATCTTTTTACCTTGTATGATGCTTGAGCAGCTCGGAGAAACCTCCTAAAAAACACCAAGAATGTAGCAAGAGAATTGCATTAAGGATCTTGAATATCACATTTTGAAATTCTCTTTTTCATGGGGATATGAAAATTAGTACCTGAGGAAACTTATTGTAGTGGGAGCAAAAAGCTGATATCCAGAAGATTTTAAAACTTGGCTCTCCATTTTCAGTACCTGCAGTTTACATATATAATCATGTGTATATGTGTGTATATATATATGTAACAGAAACTGCAATCATTGATTTCTAGTTTGATTATTGTAAAAGAGTTTTACACATACCTCCGCTTTTGTGTATGTGTTATCTGTGATGTAGCAAAAATCTTCGATTCGCGGGGCATTAATTTCTTCATACTTCCTTCAATCACAAAAAAACAGAAGAAAAATTGACATCTTCACATACATTGCAATGACTAATAAAAGTTCTTCAAGATTACTAATCATACATAACAAAAGTCAAGAGTACTACTAAATGAAAAGTCTTGATTGAATTCGAGAACTCACGAGGCGATTAGCATGCAAGTGATCCCAAGTAGCTGAAGTTTCTCTCTTTCAAGGTAATTTCTAGAGAGAAACCAATCTATGAGATACACAGTGAGATAAAGAGTATCTAGTCCCAATCTGTATTCCTCAGAAACCTGAAAAAAAAGTAACATTGGAATGAGTTAGAACACAATGTGTTACAGTCCAACATTGTATTATATGAGAAAGTTTAAATGATGCAAACCTCTACAAGCCAATCAACCAGTATCCCGCGCATGCTTTGAGTAATGTCGTTCTGCTTTGTGTCCATGAAGTTAGGATTCGGCCGTCTTGCGAGCTGGAAAAGAAAAATATATTAGACAAACAAATTCAAGACAGTAAAGAAGAGTGCTGCATATGGTGGCATGACATTTATAACATAAACCTCATAAACTCGCAAGCTGTTATAGATATCAGTAGCATAGAGGCTGCACAGCTGAGAATCTTCATTATCATCATCTATGTTAGCAATCTCTGGATCTCTTAATGCAACTGCAAAAGGACTAAGCCTTATGAGTGCATTGTTTTCTGCATTAATTGAACAAGCTGCATCTTCTGATTCATGACCTGGTTCAGGAAAACTCTTTGTTTTGCAGTGAACTTGAACATGTTGCTCAGCAGCAGAAGGCGCCACTTTGGAAACATCGATTCGACTAGCCTTATCCAGCTTACTCTTCTTACCCTGGCAAGAACAATGATACTGAGAAACTTTCCATGAATGTAGTATCAATCAACCAACAAGAAAGTACTTTTTTTTTTTTTTTTTATCAAGAACCTGAATTTTAGTTGAATTGAAACAGCTTCTGTATGTATTATCACAGAAGACATTAGTAACATCCTGAAGAACAGCCCTCTTCTTTCGCTGAGGACATGCATTATCCGAAACTGGTCTTTTCGGATTAGCTCGCGGCTTCTGATTCCGGTGCTGTGCTGGTTCCTTCAGTGGTGGAAGCTGTCCTAATGCTCGAAATGCAGCAGCTCGAGCACGAGTCATTCGACAAGGGAGCTCTCCAGCTTTCTTCATGTCTGCAAAGATTCTGTTCAATGCAGACACTAAATCTTGATGTAAGAATAATCCTGCAACCCGAATGCATGAAATTCTAAGTAAGAAAATGTTTTGTTTATCATCACTGGTAACAAGTTTGAAGTAGATCAGCAAAAAATTCACTAGAAACTTCCAAGCAATTGCATCAATTTTAACTTTTCTAGCCTATCATAACCATTTGAATCAAAACACAATTCAATTTATCTCTAAACTACACACATTAAGCATCATTATATATTTTATGACAACAAATAAAACAATGAATCTACCATGAATGTTTTTGTGAGTTCCATTGAGGGGAAAAAAAAAAGCCTAACTAAAAATACAAATGTGAAAGAACAAAGAGATTTAAGATTCTTTATCAACTACATTCAAACACATGCTACATTGTTCTTACATGTTAAGAAAAAACTCTGAAACAATACTACAACTTTCTATTCTTTTCTTGATTTTTTCAGCATTATGAAACCCACTTCAAGATACTTGAGTTTTTCTTCAAATCCAAAGACTCTACCTTTACAAACTTAATAACAAAAAAAAAAACAAACTTTTTAATGATTTTGTTTCCAACTTGAGTTGAGAGATAATGGTATGAAGTATAAGGACCTGGGTCTATCTATATCTTGTAAGCTCCATTACCACCACCATCTCCATTGAAGAGAGAGAGAGAGAAAGCTCCAAAGTTGTTTCTTACTCTCTCTTTTCTTTGTAAGAAGTAGCTTTTGGAAGAGGAAGAGACTGAGCGGGATGTGAAGGTTTAAAAATCTTGTCCAAAACAGTGGTGGAGAATGCTAGACAAATTAATTAAAAAAATGATTTTTTTTTATTTCCTGGTAATTAATAATAATTAAAATAATAATATAATAATAAGGAGGGCAGTGGCAGTTGTTGACCATTTGTTTGACTAACACAGTTCATTCAGATTTCAGAATGTAACAGACAATTAATTTTATTTTATAGTGGAATTTGCAGTAAGATTAGGGTAACATCTATTATTAGATAGTAACTGTTGTTTTTTTTAAAAGAAATTCATGTTGATGTTTTATTAAATAAAAGGTTCAATGGAGAAATTAATTAATTAATTTGATTCTCAAAATTATAAATGAATTTCATTATTTTAACTTTTGTTTTAGAATTTTTTTTTAAATTATGAGGTGCAAATAGAACATTTTGAAATATTATTTTAATAATTTAGTATAGTGATCCTTCCAAAGATTTTGTTAGATTAGTATAGTTCATGTCTCCATGATTTCATGATGATAGAAATTTGGAAATTAGTGAAGCTCTAAATATATATATTTAATTTGGTTCCACTTTCTACACATTTTTTTAATAGACATTATTCTATTTAATTTAATGTTGAACTATTGATAATACAATAATAATAATTATTGTTCAATTATTTTCTTGTATTGTCAATTCACAATATGTAATGTTAGGTGAAGGGGTGATAAGTAATAATAACTTGGAAAGTGGAAACATTCCAATTCAAAATGTCTTAAACACACACAATGTAACACCAAGGGTAAGAGAGAAGGGTTAGTTAAAACTTTAAAATAGTAAAAGACAAAGCAATTGAATAGAAAACATTTCAAAAAAATTTGAAATTTAGATAAGGAGTATTAAGGAACAAGAGAACAATAATTTGATATCATTAGCACGTGACTTAGCAACTTTATGATAGAACATATATAGATATAGATGAGGCTAGTGTGGCTTAAGCTTTTGTATGCCCCACTTGAAGGACAACAACCCTTAATTATAGGTCCTAAGTAACCAAATCCCTTTGAATATCCTTATTAGTTCTACCCTTAGGGTTATTAATTTAAATCCTAATTATGTAAGAATATTTGAACTAGCCATATATCCACAATTTCTTATTTTGTCATTATTAAGAATCACAATAAAAATAAAAAATACATATATAAGATGTAAATTGCATATTTTAACCTTTTAAATTAAAAGAAGTGATAAATAACATTTTTCCAACCATAATACAGCACTTAGCCATTTTGTGTATATTACCAAATGCACGTAGCCAATCAATCAATTACTTTATTTACTTTTCATTTATTTTTTAAAAAAATTTTTCGAACGAAATAATTCTAAAATTTTTTCGTCGCGATCACGATTTTATGCACATTAAAATTTGAATTATGATGAAGAAAAATGAAGATATAAAGACAATTTATTTGACATATAACTTTTTTAAATTATATTGCCAAACTAGAATTAATCTTCTCCAAATAGGAAAAAAACCTCATAATGAAATATCCATCATCATAAGGTATAATTTTCCCTTAACAAGCCTTACAAACAAACACAAAATAAAATTGCAGAGACATATATTCCCACCAATATAATTTGGTGTGTCCAATTTAAATTTAAATTCAAGTAAAATCTTGGTGTTCTTAGACCAATAGAATTGTGGAGACATAATCACACCAATGTGGTCCATGATAAGCTATGATGGTAAATGTGCTTAAGTCAAAGTAGATCCCAAACTAGTAAACTATAATAATTTCTACCCTAGTTTCCCTTTTAAGTTGTAAAAAACAGCTTTATTTCCAATGAGACTCACATGGTTAAAAGCAATATTTTGTTACACTAAAGCAAGATTTGATCATACTTCAGTTATTCAAATTCATAATTTATCTTTCTAAAAGTAAATTGAGACTACTTCTAAATCCGCTTTGCAATAAACATTTATTATGTTAAATTGATAATTTAATCTTGAATTTTTCTATTCCAACAATGAAAATTACATTAGCAACTAATAACTACAACGTTTAATAGTTTAATGCATAAAGAAAGAGTGCAGTGTATAAAATATATTTAAGCAAAAAAATCTATTTCATTTTTAAAATAAACTTGAAAAAGGGTGATCTCTACTTCCCTGTCTCCCTTCTTATCTTTCATTTTTTGGCTTTTCGCCAAGTCTTCATCCCTTTAATTGGAATTTGCTTAGTACTCTTGACCAAATTTTTCAAGAAGCATTGTGAAAGACTTTTTTAGCTGTCGGCTAAAATTAGTTACCAAAATGTTTTTTTTTTTTTATAGGAGTGTATCTTAAGTCTAAACTAATCCCTTATGAGGTTTGACATGGTCACATTCCCTTCTGCATACATATTATTCCAATATTCGAATATAGGATTAGACAATTAAACAATCCAAGCCATTTACCATTTGTGCTAGAGGAGGCGGTTTTACTAAAATGTTATTTTCCCAGTTAGATAGGAGTACTTGATAATTTGATTTTTTTTTTTTTTTTTGGTATTACTTGATAAAATTGATAATTTGATTTCAACAAAGAGGGAGTCCAAAGAGGGACATAAGCTCTCCATCAAGTTATATATAATTTTTGGTCATGAAAATAGCTGGTATTTTTTTTGGACAATATAGTATGTGTTATTAGAGCTATAAATATAGAAGCCTAAAAGGTAATGGGCTCAGAGAACGCAGGAATTAGGCGCACTTCAAACAGAAAGGCATATTTTTGTTAAACTTATTTTGGGCCGGAGGCCCATTTCTTTACCAAAAATAAAATAACTCAGTTTAGCTAGGAGTTTTACTGTTTTAGCCTTAATTAAGTCTCCGCTTAAGTGTTAATGTGTTATCCAATTCCACCTTGTACAAAATTTTCCAGGAAAATCTCAGAATTCCGGGAATAATTAATCCGTGACCCTAACTTGCGTTGAACACAAGAGTCGGTAGAGTGATTCTCTGATACCCCACTTGCAAAGTTCATTTTTTTAGGACAAAGTTGCAATCTTTGAACGAAACGCACAAAAAAAATCACCAGAGTTTTTGTGGGGTTGTTGAAGAAGAACAAGAGAGAGAGATTCACGAGTTACACCATGTTTGGTGATAATATTAAATGATTATTAATATTTAATGTAATTAATTTTAGTTTATTTTTACTACAAATTAAAAAAAAAAAAGTTCTTTGGCTTTTTGAAATTGAGGGGTTGGTGTGAAATTTGAAAAGTTAACTTTCTTTTTGGGTTCTTAAGTGGGTCCAAGCTTTGACGTTTCGTTTTCTTATTGGTTTGTGAGTTTCGTGTATTTCACTGTTTCACTGCAAATCCCAATTTTGAAGCCCTCTTTCTACTTCTAGAGAGAGAAACTCTGTGGTTGGGGTTTGTGTCTCTGAAAGATTGAAGAGAGAGAGAGAGAGAGATGGGTTCTTACAGAAATCTAGCAAGGAGGGCTTTGGAAACTGATATGCCTGTAATGGTTCGGGTAAATATTCTCTACTTTGCTTTCCATGTTTGTGTGTGTGTCATTGGAATTTGACATGTGGATGAGTTTCAATGAGTGGTTTTATGTTTGTTTGTTTGTTTGACTTTTGATTTCAGAAATCAAGTTCTTGTTTTGTGTGTTCTATCTTGTTTTGTGTTTGCAGATGCAGGAATTGCTCCGGGGAGCTAAGAATTGTGCTTCTTTGGCTCAGGTATCTGTTATTTTAGTATTTTGTTTTTTGTGATCTGTGTTTTTTTAGTTTTGGTTTCAATGTCTGTGTTATTTCTTTGTGTGAGTTTGTTTGTTGGAAATGTAAACAATAGTATAAAATTAAAAAGCATTCATGTTCTTGTTCTTTAAAAAAGAGTTTAATAAAACTTTAAGGAGAATTGGTTTGTGCTAATGTTCTTGTAGGAAGTGGTGTTTTCCAAATTTAGGTATACATATATGACCCCTTTTGTATCTAGAAATGGGATATCAAACATGTGTTCTTTGCACTTATTAAAGAGCTTGGGACCACTGGCATTATAAATCTGTTGAGAAGGTGGAAACTTTGACAATCTTGAAAAGTTGTATTTTGCATTTTCATATGGCTTTTACCACGATAAACGGGGATTTTTCGCTTCCAATGCTATACATTTCAATTTCCATTTGGATTTTACTGATCTGACTAATTTGGTTTTAATTTTCGACATCTTATTTGATACTTGTTTCTGTCTAACGTGTGATTTGTGATGGGGTTGTTGAACTTTTTAAGGGGGTGGTTTATTGGCAACCACCGAAGGAGGCCTTGGATAAGGTGCAAAAACTTGTGTGGGAGCCTTCTATTAGTCGTTACGGCGTCGATGATGGTCTCCCCGAACTTCGAGCAGCCTTAATAAAAAAGGTAAACAGAAACAATCTAGGTTCTATCTTCTTCTTACAACATGTAAAAATGTTTCTTACCTGATTGGAACTTCTTTTTTTTGGAATGAAACTTGGTTTTCAAATTCGAGTTAAGTGAACTGTTTTTAGTAGCTGAAATTCCTGAGAATTGGTCATCCTTTCTATTAACACCCTTGCTTTCTATGGCAGTTGCGAGATGAAAACAAGTTGCACAAGTCCTCGGTAATGGTTACTGCAGGTGCCAATCAGGTGATCAATCCTCAGAAATATAAATGTGTCTTATAATTTCATCATTTTTGAAATGCCTCTTGCTTTCTCCTATCTACAATTATCATATTATAAGTACTTCTCTTCCCTTCAACTGTCATTGATTGCTTGATTCATTTATCTCTAAATTCTTTCTAGAACTTCATCGCTCCTATATTTAGCAGCTTTCTTCGCATAAACTAAAACAGCTTAGGATTAGCTCCGATGTGATCTTATTTTACTCGTTTATGGTTGAATGGTGATTGAGGACTAGCGGCTATTGCATTAATTACTTTGTTTGAGTAATCATTATTGTTTGATTTGCAAAACAGAATTGTAGTACTCATTTCCAAACATGTGCAGTGCAGGCATTTGTGAATCTAGTTCTTACTCTGTGTGATGCGGGGGACTCGGTGGTTATGTTTGCCCCTTATTACTTCAATTCTTACATGTCCTTCCAAATGACAGGCGTTACCAATATACTAGTCGGTCCTGGTAAACCAGAAACACTTTATCCTGATGCAGGTTAGATGTTGCATGATCTGGTTACAACCTTTTCAGTGGATTTATATTATTTATCTGATCAGTAATTTGATGGTCTAGCTCTGGATTTAATGAATTCTCAAAATCCAAAAAGATCGATAAACTAGGAACCAGTATGCTAATATGTCACTCATGCATGATTAACCTTTGACATTTATTGCTAAATCCTTGAAGCATATCATACAACATTGTCCTGTATCATACTGTAATTTTTATTGATTTTCAGATTGGTTGGAAAGAATTTTATCGGAAACTAAACCTGTCCCGAAGCTTGTCACTGTTGTAAATCCTGGCAATCCATCTGGTACCTATATTCCAGACTCACTTCTTAAGGTTCTCTCTCTCTCTCTGAACTTTGTTTTTAAGAATTTTTCATTCATGTTTTATTTCTTTTGTTTCTTTTTTTATTCCTCTTATGAAGGCCATCCACCTGTCTTCGATAATATTCCGTGAATATTTCATATGATCTTCTTAAAATTAAAGTTGTTCCTTTTTTCCATGATTATTATTATTTTTTTTGTCCTTTTTCTGAAAATATCTGAGCAAGTACTATTTCTTTTTTAATTGGCCAGAGGATTTCAGATCTCTGCAAGAAT
>JASCZI010121300.1:0-15786 GCA_036250425.1 Stylosanthes scabra | reverse complement strand
TTATATATATATATATATATATATATATATATATATATATATATATATATATATCAATTTCATTTTTATTTTTATTTTTATTTTTATTTTTGATAGAATAATAGTCCACATACATGCATAAGCATCTAATTAATAATTAATGTTTAAAGAGGTGCAGGTACCTTTGATAGTGGATGTCCTATACCATTTCTTCCTCCTCCACCTCCTAAGCAGCTTGATGATCAGCCTCCAAGTAATTTCATAATCCATTCTTATCATAACTCATCACCTCAACTTAATTTATTTATTTAGATTTATTATTATACACATTATTATTATTATTACCTCAATTTAAATAATTTGCTGTATATGTTTATGTACTACTATATACATGCAATAGTAATAACTTGTTGGAGTGGGATAATATTAATTTTTTTTAAAAATTTAAAATTAAAATAAGACGCTTGAAATCTTTTGAGAGCTCGAGATTAATTTAAAATTTAGATGAAAAGTTAGGAAAAATAATATTTTATATTCGGAATAAAGTTGATAGTTTTACTTGTTTTATATGACATACAGCTTGTTTGCTTTGTGGAAATGGAACGTGTGAAGCAAAAGGGTTATTGGACTTTGTATGTCATTGCAATGAAGGTTGCGTCAATCTCCTCAACAATCCACACTTCCCTTGCTTTCCCAAATGTATGTTAATACATGCATTCATCAATTATTTAACTACTTTTATATCACTACACATTTGTAATATATATTTGAGTAAATATCTAATTCGGTTTCTGATCATTTACAATTTGGACAAGCTCATTCTTAATGATTCAAAAACTCTAATCCGATCCTCAACCATTTAAAAATTAGAATAAATAAGTCCTTAAAATTGATTTGTGGGTTTAGAATTATAGGATTGATAAACCGATTTTAGAAGTTTATTTGTCCAAATTTTTAAATAATTAAGGACCGAATTAAAGTTTTCGAATCATTAGGAATCAACTTGTCCAAATTATAAATGGTGAGAAATCGAATTGAATGTTTAATCTGCATTTTTTATGATGAATAACCACACAGATGTTATTATTGGGTAACATGAAATTTGAATAATGTAGGTGCTATAAATGCAAAATGTGATGGATTTGATCTCTTCGGAGGAGAAGATCCACCGCCATCACCGCCTTCACCACCACCTCAACAATCTGCCGGTAAAATATTCTTTTTTGTTTTTAATCAAATAGTACATATATTTATATTGATTAAAGTAATATATATATATATATATATATATAATTTTTTTTTTTGCTTTAATTGATGAATTTTGGTATGTAATAACAGGGCCAGGTGAAATGCCCAACAGCTCAAGGGAACTCCATACACTAACTACCATGGTGCTGGCAACAATGATATTTCTAAATTGGATTTAAATTTTTTATATAAAAAGATATGAAGTAATTATTTGGTATCATCCAAAATAATTTCTTGTTAATATCGTAGCTAAATGTGCGGTAGAATTTACAATTTTCAGATACATTATTATTATTATTATTATTATTATTATTATTATTATTATTATTATTATTTTGTGTGGAGATATTAAAATTATTAAAAATAAAATTTCATTTTTCTAATTAAGAATATTATTGTCCATTGTTTATTCCACCAGCCAGCCGAATCCAAAGTGCAACAAACTATACACACATAACGAATATCACCCAATTCTGTGGAATAGAGGTCTCTGTGTTTCTCTTTTATCAAATTAATTTTTTTTTTTTTTTTACTTTTCTCTTTTCGATCTCTTTCAAAAGTCAAATTATTACGATGGATAATATAAACAATTATATGGTGGAAAAAATGAATAAATAATGGTGACATAAAGAAAAAAATTATATCCATTATGTTTTTTTAGAAATTGAAATTATATCCATTATAAGTGCCATACACTTGAATAATTTTAAGCTGTGACATGAAACCAAATAGATTGCTGTTTCAATAATAATAGATGCATAGGCTTATGATTATTGAATATGATAAAGGTGTGACCCAATAATGTTGAAAGAGGCAGAAATCATATCTTGATTTTTTTTTTTTGTCAAGAGCTTATTTTTAACCAAAATCATTATTATTCTCTGCAAACAGAAAAATGCTATAAGAAAAAAAAGGAATATCCAAGTTTAGTTTAGACAATCAATGTAAAGATATATATGGGAGGTAAATTGGATTCGAGAAAAAAAAATGTACTATATATATGTCACATCGAAACCCTACCTATGTATATATGGAATTATATATGTAACGAATTGAAAATGAGGAAGAAGGAAATAATTCGTGTATATAGCACTTGATATATGTGATGAATAGTGTATGTTACTATTAATTATTTTGTATGTATGAGTAGTAGTCTTTGGTCATGATTCCAAGTGACCCAAATTATATATGGCCCTATAATAATAATAATAATAATAATAATATGTTGTCTTATAGTGAATGAGGGTGACCTCCATAACCAAGGAGCTGGAAGGGTTTGATTTTGATGTTATCCTTTCTCTGCTTGAACACAAGACAATGGCACATGTGTTAGTGTAGGGGCCCCTTCTTCTTCCTTCAGTTTATGTGCATAATATAATTGTTAGGACTTTTGTTAGAAATTCGTATCGATATGAAGAGACACATTAATAATTGTATCTCTTAATAAGTTAGAAAATTTTAGGACGATGACACCATTCTAGTTTTCTAGTGATGATACATAAGTTAGGTTTATCATTAGGTGACAATTAAGTAGAAAATGAGTCATTCTGAATTTATGGCAGGCACATGCTCCCATGCTCAATAATGCAATGTGTCAACAGCTCATTGGATCAGATAAATATCCTCATTGGAAGATAGCTATAATGTTCTCGTAGTAGATCTTATCTAATAAGTTTCCAAACTCAATAATATTTTTTTATTATTTTATTTGTCTTAGCTTATACTAATTTTCTCAGGGTCATCATAAAATAATATGTAATATTTAAAATAGGGTTTACTTTTGTCTTGTTAAAATGTATGACTTCTAAAGAATTTTCATGACCTTTTTACCTAATTACTTGAATAAATATTTAGTTATTAATTTTTAGGCAGGATATATATGTCAGATTATGGCACAATAATGAACACCACTAACACTACTAATTTCTTTAGGTTTAGGTTAATGAACAAAATTGTCTTCATCTTCTCCAATCTCTACCTTCATTCTCTCTATCTATATATAGTAAGTTTTTCATAAAAAGTACTAGTACTAATAACTAGCACAAATATATATATAGCTATGTATTGGCCAAGCATAACTCACAAACTAGCTAGCTAACCCTATTATTCCTAATTTCTTCAACATACATCATGCCTTCACTCTCCGAAGCCTTTAGAGAAGACCCTTTGCACCTTCACCTAAATAAGCTCCTTGATTTCAATTCCATACAAGAACTCCCAGATTCTTATGCTTGGACACAAATAGGAGAACATCACACAACAATTAACCCTAATTTCCCTTCAAATTCTTGTCATGGTGATGAGAATGTCCCAATTATCAACCTCAATGATCCAAATGCTCCAAAGCTTATAGGCAATGCATGCAAAACATGGGGTGTGTTCCAACTTGTGAACCATGGGATCCCCCTGAGCCTCTTCGACGACATTGAGAGAACCGGCATGGCTCTGTTCTCACTCTCAACTCACCAAAAGCTCAAGGCAGCTCGAACCCCAGAGGGGATGTCGGGTTATGGCCGAGCCCGAATCTCGTCCTTCTTCCCAAAGCTTATGTGGTCTGAGTGCTTCACAATTGTTGAGTCTCCTCTTGAGCATTTCATCCAACTATGGCCCAATGACTACACCAAACACTGGTTGGTAACCAACAATAGTATGCCCTAATGCATGTGTTATCAATATAGTGAAAATTAATGCTATCCACTGATCATGCATTAATCTTGGCTCAATTTTAATTGATTTGTCATTTTCTTTAAGCTTGTGATTATGAAATTATTTTTCTAAAAAATGTAAGTTAATAAGTAGATATCTGAATGTAATTATATTTCTAATGTGTTTCATTTTTTCTTCTTCTTCTTTAGGTTTGTATAAATTTTGCATAATTTTTTTCTTATGGTTATTTGCCTTACATTTGTTTTAAAAAAAACTATGTATAGTAGTTTTTATTGTTAGTAAAAAAAATTATATTCATACACCGGAAAATTTTTTAATATCAATTATAAAAATGTAATTTAATAAGCAAAATTGCTGTTAAATCTCTAATATAAATAAAGACTATATTATTTATTTATTTTTGGGTGTAGTGGAAATTTGTAAGTCTATGCCTTATCCTAATGCAATAGCCAATAGATCCAAAGACCATAATGAGAGGAAAGGATCCATGAGGAAGATTTTGGGTGATGAGAATCTATTGAACCAAATCACAATTTGTTACTGTTAATTATTTTGTTTGAATCGAAGCCTCTTCTTCTAATTTTCAATATTGTTGTGTATTTTCTAAACATAGCTCAATTTGTGGGGTTCATTTGGTCTTTTCAGTGATGTAGTGGTTGAATATGAAAAAGTAATGAAAAAGTTAGCACAAAAGCTAATATGGATGGTGTTGACTTCTATTGGCATTTCAAAAGAAGAACTCAAATGGGCCGGCCCAAAAGATGGGCCCAAGGAGGCCTGTTCGGCCTTGCACTTGAACTCTTACCCTAGTTGTCCGGATCCGGATCGTGCCATGGGTCTCGCCCCGCATACCGACTCCACACTCCTCACAATCCTATACCAAAACGATGTAAGCGGGTTGGAAGTCCTAAAGGAAGGCGTCGGCTGGGTGGCGGTGCCTCCCGTTCCCGGTGGCCTTGTGATCAACATTGGTGACCTCTTCCACATCTTGTCAAATGGGTCGTTTCCGAGTGTGCTCCATCGGGTTCTAGTGAACCGAACCCGGCAAAGATTTTCGGTTGCATGTTTATATGGGCCTCCATCAAATGTCCAGATACGTCCACATCCAAAGTTAATAGGCCCAAATAGACCTGCCCTTTATCGGCCAGTGACTTGGAATGAGTATCTTGCAACCAAAGCAAAGTATTTCAACAAGGCACTTTCATCGGTTCAACTTTAATTTGTGCAACGTAACTATGTATTAATGGTTTGTTTGATGTAAAAATTTCTCAAATAATAGTGTACATGTGTCTTAAATATGCTTTATCTATTATATTCTTCAAAGGTTAGTGTTGTTAGTAGATATATAAATATATTAAAGAAAGAGTTAATCACGAAAATCGTCTTTTGAAAATTTCATACAAAAATATCTTAGATTTTATTAACGAAAAAAACGTCCTCTTTTTAATTGAGACAAAAATACTAAATTCAAAATATTTTAATCTTTCAATAATAATTTTGGTAGTTAACTCTTATAAAAATATTTGGAAATATATAATAAAAATTAGTATAAAGTAGTTTAATGTATGTTACTTTATTTTTCAATCATTCATATGGTTGAATTTGAGATTAATATGATTAATTTATTATATGGATCAAAATCACAAAAAAGAATAATGAATTCCACCCGACCCGGGTTTGTGTTTGTTGCATGGTGTGTGGTAAATATAAGAGATTGGCGTGGCTAAAAAACAAGCCAATGACTTAGTAAACTCCCAAAGAAATGGAATTCTCAACAAAAGTGATGAGGGAATAAATTAGTTTCAATCATTTGGATTAGGAAATAATTGTGCGAAAGATATTGCATTTCTATTTTCTTGTCCTTCTTAAACAGTGTGTCTGTGATAATGGCTATCTTTTTTCCTTCTTTCCTTTATTTATTATTATTATTTCAAACCATGCTTAGGAAAAATTGATTATTAAAGTACTTATATTTTTGTCATATACAGAAATGTTGATATTACGTTATAAAATTACTTATTCAAAAAATTTAAACCGTTAGATAGAGATACATAAATAATATATATAGTTATTATATACCAAAAAATAAGGTAATAATTATAAAATAATATCTAAGATACAAATAGATCTTTGATTTAGTTATATATATTTATCCCTATGATAGTTTAAAGGATACTATCAATATATAAAAAGCAAAACACAGCTAAAAGAATTTCAAACTTTTTATAGTAAAGTCTTGTTATTATGTTTCGACTACTAATAAATTGACTATTTTATACCCATGTTAAATATATAACTCACTGCAGAATATTCCCTCCATTATTTCATATCATAATAATGGTTCCAAAATAGTAAAAATATATGGACAAAAATAAACAATTTTTCTGGTGATAGGATAATATTATATATTAATAGATAGAATTATTTCATATAATATGATAAACTTCAAATCTAAAAAAAAAAAAAATACAATTAATAGTACATTTATCTTTTGCCTTAAAATTGTATATAACTATATATCATATGATTTTTTTTTCTTCTAGAAAAATACAAATGTAACATATGTATACTATAGAACCACTAAAAAAATCGAAGGCGATTTTTGTTGACGTCATCGCTGCAAAAAGAGATATAGTGGCAGTTGATGCGACCAGCGATTCTAATTAGTGTCGATTTTAAACAGTTGCTAATAAAGTCGAGAACTTTTATCAATTCATATTCAAATATAAAACCATAGAAGCTTTATTACAAATTTGAGATCACCAACTAAATAATGACGATGAGACGCTCATGAATTCAATTGGAGAAGATGAGATCACAAATAAGAATAGCACAATTTTATTAAGTCAAAGGTAAATAAACTAACAAAGTAGTGGATTTGAAAACAGAAATAATACATACATACACGTCAAATTAAACAAAAAAGCTTATATAATTTAAAGACCACAATAAGTGCGTAGAGCAAATTGATCAGCCTGGCCTTGTGGAGTGTAATAATATTTGAGGAATTCAACATGATCATAAGGCTTATAGAGAAGAGGGTGCTCCTCATCAACCATCTCTGGTGGTGTTTTTATAAGATATCCACCTTTTGGAATAGAGAATAATCCTGTAGAGTATCTAGCTTCATTCCCACTCATCATCACCCTATGAAATGGTGAATAGAGCCTCCCATTTGACCATGCCTGAAAATAAACTTTTTATAACCACCTCTTAAATTATATATAAATTTTAAAATGCTAAATAATAATAATAATAATAATAATAATAATAATAATAATAATAATAATAATAATAATAATAATAATAATAATAATAATAATTAGCTGTCTTTTAATCTTTATAAATATATGTAAATTTTTTAGTTTATTTTCCCCTATTTTATTTTCTTATTTTAGTCTCTCTCTTTGCATATATGAAAAACATTTTCCTATAAAAAAATGATTTTAATTTATAGGTCAAAATAATTTTTAATTACTGAAAAATTGTTATAATTTATTTAGTTTCAGCAACCTTATTAAACTGTAGCTACTTAAACATAATTATTGTAATAAATTTTTAGGGTTAGATTTAAATCAAATATAAAGACTTAAGTAGATCTTTTTCCAAATTAAAGTTGAGAAAATGGTGAAATAAGGGAATTACATGGAGAGCATCACCAATCATAGCAATGAAGGTGCCAGGTTGGGAAGGCTTGTAGCTTATCCATTTTTCATCTTTAGTGAAAATCTCTAAGCCCTCAATTTGATTTTGGTTCAAAATGGTAACTATGTTCTTGTCTGTGTGAGAGCTTAGACCTAGCTTGGCCTCACTTGTTTGAGGGCCTTTGTATTTCATAACCCTAAGAAGGTAATTGGTTGAGTTCATGTGCTCTTCTAAGTACTTCTCAAGTCCCAAGCTCTCCAAAACCATCTTCCTAATAATCTTGTCCAACTCTGATACTTTCTCAGAGAAGCATTGAATAGTTTTGCTGCAAAAGTAGTAACAAGAAAAAATATTTAAAAAAAAAATTGTTGTATAGATATCATCATATATACACTAATTCATATTATTTATGTAATAGCTTAATTTTTATTTTTCTTTTAGAAAAGTTGTTTAATGACGTAATATTAATAAATTTATTATGATATATATAAAGGTTTAAAATTCAATTGTTATTGTCTCTCATTCTTATTATATATATAAATACAGTAATAATAAACACTAACATGAATATATATTAATCTTCTCTTGAATTTTTATTTATTAAATGTGTTTAATGTTAATAAATCTAAAATTAGCCATAATGATAAATATCTTACATTCTAATTAAGAGGTTTTGAGTTGAAATTTTAATTAAAGATAGCAAAATAATTTTCTTTATTAGATATACATGATGAATGATATTTTAAGATAAATAAATTATACAATAAACTTTTTTTAATTCCCATTATATACAGTATTAGATATTGTACATAAATTATTTAATTGCAAAACTAAGTGCATATTATATATTTATATTATGCACCTGAAATTTGGGTTTCCATTAGGCCAAAAGATGTTGGTCATGGCTTCAACTTCCTCAAGAACATTTGCATCATCTATTCCCATGCTTTCATAGAGTGGGACCATAGGATATTGACCAACATATCCATGATATGGCTTCTTAGATGCATTGAGTTGCTTGGTTTCTAGAGGGAGATCAAAGAGCTCTTCTAGTGAAGGAAACAAGGCTTTGTAAATTTCTAAAGGAACTTTATCAAAAATTGCTTCAAAGCAACCATACTCTATTAGTGCATTGTGCACTTTTGATTTCACTGCCTCCCACTTAGAATTATTATTATTACTATCATCTAAGTTTAGGTCATTGAAGTCAATGGTTGGAAGATTTAGAGTGGTTTCTGAGCCCATTATTCTCCCTTCTCTCCCAATTTGTTTTGATCACAAGTTTAATTTGGATGATTTATATAATAATGCTTAATTGAAGGTGGGATTAATTCGACCAATAATTTTGGTGATCAAGTTATTATAGTATAATATGTTGATTATTGTTGTGACAACGATATTATATATTAATTAATTTTTTTGTGTCATTATATGATTGTAATTATCAAATCAACACGTATATAACACCTACAGGTTGCAATCAAGTTGAGAAAAAAAGAATCTTTGGATTTGGACCTAGCAGATAAAGTTGACGACAAAATTATTCTGGTTTTGGATTTGTTAAGGATTATGTCACAAGAATGTAATCTTATGTCTGCATTTGAATCATTATTCCAAAAATAATATAAATAAAACTCTCAAAAAACTTAATCAACCTAGATTGATACAATGATTAGTTTATTAATCTATTTAAATAAGTGTCGGGATTTAAATTCTATTTTATGTAAGCTGCAATACATTGATTAGTTACAAACTGTTAAATGAAATTTAAATATATATCAGAATAGTCTTTGTGGGCCGGATTTGGAGATACCGTAAAGAAAAAAAAAAAAAAAAGCTCTCAAAACCTTTTTAAACATTGAATAAGTGATGGACTTTTTACACGTATTTAATACAAAAACAAGTTTGGCAGCCCTTTATTATTTTTGTTAAATAAAAATTATCAATCTATTTGCAATATTCATCTTCTCCAATTGCAGTTCATTACTCTCACAATAATAATAATAAAAATCGTATTAATAAGTGAATCTTATTCGTCTAAACATCATATCATATAATAATATAATAAGTTATCTTGGTCATTAATATTAAATTTAATGGTTTGAGACAAAAAATATTAGTTGTTGTGATGAGTTGGGAGTAGGACCACAATAAAATTTATATAAAATTTACACAAGAGTGTGTGTGGACCAATACTATAACTCATCATTTTCATTTTTTTTTTAATTCAAGAATGCATGACAACTCAAAAATATTATTTTGCTGTTGTGACCACAGAAATTAATCAATAGTTGTAGTACAATTATTTTCATCAAGAAATGTTATATAATAAAGACTGTTTGTCTGTTTCATTGTCAATGTATGTGTTACGTAGCTCGTTGGTTTATTTTTTATTTCACCCTATAATTTTTTTTTCTTTTTCAGGCCATCTCATGCATGATCCTAAAACTTTTGAATTTTTAAATATATTACTAATAAAGATATATAAAATGTAAAAAGACAGTACATTACTACTTAATTTAAATATCATTAGGCTATGTTTGTTTGCAAAGACAGTACAAGAGACATGACATTAAGAATATGACAAGATAAGACATTATATATAAATTAGTGTTTTTATAGTTTATTCGGTAATAAACTAAGAACAAATAATAAAAAATCTAATTTATCTTAATTTTTTCTTAATACAAAATTTAAAATGAAAAATGAATTAATAAAAAATATAATCATGAAAAATTGATAGTGATAATAAAAGAAAAATAAATAAATTATGTTCTAGGACACAATATTTCTTTCATATTTATATTTCTGTATCCATATCTCATTAATATTCTGTTTCTAAAAATAAACTATGCAATTTGCTTGATGGGACTCATAAATCATGATCATAGTTTGTGGTCCAGAATAATAATTGAGTAATTAAAGACTCTAAAATATATGTAAAGGACAAAATAAATTTAATGAAAAAGGTTGAATAATTATTATAACTAATTTTGTTTTTTTAAAGTAGCGTGTCTAATAATTTTACTATTTCAAAATTATTTCACATATAATAAATTAAAGTACATCTATCATTTCCCTAGCTATAATAATGTGAAATTTTAATAGACATATGAAATGTTATATAGAGAGACTTTTACATACTAATTAACTACTCCATTTTAAATCATGAATTATGAAGAATATTATCCATCTAATTACAGCCAGCAAGTTCCTATTATCAATTTCAGTGATGAAAATTTGAAGCCTGGCACATCAAATTGGGATTCAGCATGCCAAGTAATAAAGGGAGCATTAGAGGATCATGGTTGTTTCTATGCACTATGTTATAAAGTTCCAATGGAGCTTTACAACAAAGTTTTTGGGCTAATGGAAGAACTATTTGATCTTCCATTGGAAACAAAGATGCAAAAGACTAGTGACAAGCCTTATCATGGTTATTATGGATCATATTCTACTGTTCCTCTGTATGAATCATTAGGGATCTCTGATGACCCTTTAAATATGGAAAGTGTTCAAGACTTCACTAAACTTATGTGGCCACAAGAAGGATATGATCATTTCAGGTATATATATATATATACACACACCTTAATTAACATTTATATATATTCATATATAGATGAACCCTATGATCTGAGGCCTATTTGATTATGGTGGCTATGGCAATTAAACAAATTTTATATGTTTTCTTTTATTTCAATAAACTTAGTTTTTGTTTTACATGATGATATAAGACATAATAGAATATATGGATAATGCTGAATATAAGAGATATAAATATTCTTATATTTTTTCGAAACCGTTTAAAATTTTGAAATAAGTGGTATTATTATAATATAGTATCATAATTTTTATAAACAAAATATTTAGAGTAATTCATCATATGATAAAATAAAATAAAATAAAATAAATATGTAAAAATTAAACAAAACTATGTATCAATTGAAATAATAGATCACAAATGATGTGAAAATATAAGGTGGAGACTTTCTTTTATGTAAAGTTTATAGTTGAAAATTATTAGATGATTTAACGTATTTAATTAAATTGTAATATAAGAATTGAAATTTTTAACACAATTTTTTGTAAAACAAATGCTTCTAACCTTGTTAATTATTGTGCACACATACAGCGAGACTCTTAATGAATATGCAAAATTGGTGGTAGAATTGGACCATGTCACAAAAAGAATGGTGTGTGATGGGTATGGTCTAGAACAAAGGCACTATCATGACCTAATTGAATCAACAAGTTACATGCTTCGGAGCTTTAAATATGCACTGCCAAAGAAGGATGAGAGTAATGTGGGATTGATGGCTCACAAGGACACTTCTTTCTTCACCATATTGCACCAAAATAATGTAACTGGATTGCAGGTTAGATTAAAAAATGGAGAGTGGTTTGATATTGATCCTTCACCCTTCATGTTTCTGATTCTTGCTGGGGAATCATTTCAGGTAGGTCACTATATATATATATACTTGTTACAATTTAATTTGATATCATGATCCTTGTGTGCCTATTACAATGCATTCCATAATATATTAATTAATAGTTTATTAATACTAAATCTAATAAGAATATTATATTTTGTTAGAATAATAGTTATTAGGAAAATACTTTTGAATTGATGGTACCTTATTATCTTATGACATTAAAATCTCATATCTCCTAAGTCTAGACAGGTTTTATAAGAATTTAAACAAGCTACCATCGGGGTTAATATGAGTTTAAGTGATTCGAATTCGATTAAGTAGGTCTTAAATTTATTTAAAATTTAGTATATACAGTTAATCTGTTGAGAGAGTCACCCACCACAGCTAGATATGTGATTCGGATCAGATTTAAATTAGTCGGGACAAAGTTCCTAATATCACATAAGAGAAAATTTTGAACAACTTTTAAACCGGTGCGTATATATGTCTTTATAAAAGTTTAGGCAACCGAATTTCATGAATTAATATTTCGGATGAGATTGAATTAGGTCTTCTCAATGTTATTACACAAAATTGAACTTTCAGAAAAAGGGTTGGTTTAAAAAATTAAGTAGATGGAAGAAAGTAATAGTTTTTGTTTACATTATAGACGATTTACTAAAATTTATTTATTCTCCTTAATAATTATTTTACATGTGTTGGTCGTAGGTTTGGAGTAACGATAGGATTAAAGCTTGTGAACACCGAGTTATCATAAACAATAAAAAGAAACAAAGGTTCTCTATGGGTCTATTTTCAGTTGGCACCACTATTCAACCACACGAGGAGCTGGTTGATGATGAAGAACATCCAAGACATTATAAAGCATTTGATTTTTATGATTATCTCAAATTCATTGGAACAAAAGAGGCCTTGGAATCTAACTGTAGAATCAAAACATTCTGTGGCATTCATGACTAGTATATATGCTAATTAATAAAACGAGTAAATTGACAAAAATACACACGAAAGATTCGAAGTGACAAAAGTACACCTTAAAAATAATTAATAACGGACAAAAGTATATACAGTCATTAATTAATAGATATTGATAATTATCTTTCATGTGTACTTTTATTTATTTGATGTTTTAATGTATATTTTTGTTTACCTCAAAATATTTCATGTGTACTTTTGTCCATTTACTCTTAATGAAAGTATTCTTAAGGGAGCTACAGAGAAAACAGAGCATATGGTTTGTGAATGATGAAATAATAATGTGTTCAAGAATTGTTATTGAATTTCAAGTGTTATGATTATACACATATGTTACAATAAGTAACTGAAGTAACTAATATAACAACCATAATTACCTAGCTAATTCTTTCGCTAACTAACTCGGAGATTAGAGACTTGCAAAGCGAGCAATATAACTATATCCTACTAAAATAGAACCCTAAACCCTAAACTCTAAATCCTAAATCCTAAATCCGATTATATACACGTCTTATTGTGAGGACATTGATTATTATTGTTATGATGATTTATAATCCTACATATGCTATCGTCTTTGAAAGTTTAGGACCTTGATTGCAATGGCAAAGATGAGGACAAATAAGATTGCAAACCCAGAAACCACAACTGCACAAACTCCTATGAAATCATGCTTGAAGCCATAATAACTTCTTATGAAGTCTTTCACTGAAACATGTTCTGATTCCATGACATGAGTTATGTCTCCAAATTGTGATGTAACCATTCCATATAAGGTCCATGACACAGGACATGCCCAATAGTACCACTTCCACCACACCGGGATCCTCTAATGTTCAAAAGAATGAGCAAATGAGGAGGAGCTATAGCACATAATAATTATCATCGTATATATATATAAACAAGTTAACCATCAAAATCGCTCTTGAAATTTTTAAAAATAGACAAAAATAACTTCGAATTTTATTAATGACAAAAATTCCCTTCAATTATTAAAAAAATGACAAAAATATACTTGATCAGAATTTTTGTTTGAGTGTCATTTTTTTGGACTTTTGAAAATTTCATGAGTTAACTCCGTACATTAATATAATATTAGAGGAGGTAAGGAATGTATACTTACAGGTGGTGGAATGAGAAATCCAGAAAATAGGTTCCATAAGGCATAGAATGAATTAGCCACAATGGAAGCAACATGGCGGTTTGGTGTCAATGCCACAGCCATCATACCATAGAAAGTGTAGTAGCACAATGCAAAGTACATGAAAAATAAATACCAAAAGAATTTTTTTGGAGTCCACTCAAATCCAATCATGGCATAAACCATGACACCGTAGCTTGCAGATTGGACAAAGACATATGGAAGCTCTATCAAGACCTATTGTAAAAAGAACAAGTTCTGTCAACAAGACAACAATTATATGAAAATGCTAACATTTAAATAGGGAAAAAATTCAAGAATGATATTATATATATATATAGTTTGGTGAAGATTATTCAAAAAAATAAATAGGTATATATGTGCGTATGATTATAAAAACTATTGATGAACCCGTCACTTATTCGATTCGATTTTATATTTTAGTTCAATTTAAAGAAAGTTTGGAAAAAAATACAAAAATTTAATTTCCCACAAAAAATAAATTTTATATATATTGTTAAATAAACTTTTATTTATATATTTATTTATTTAAAATTGATTTAAGCTATTTGAATAGCAATTTGTTGAAGGAATAATCTAGATAATTAGTATTTTTGTTTCCTTATAAACCCTAGGGAGGGAAATGAAAAGAAAAAAAATACTCACTTGTGCAATTGCATAGGGTAAAGCAGAATACATTCCAGCAGCTTTTTCTCTGTAAAAGACAACTCTTTCAATTGCTACCACTGCTTGTACAGAAGATGCATTCTGTAACCCTAGGAAGAGGACAGCAATGTACATTGAACCCATTGCATTAGATAGGTCTTGGCTGTTTGAGCTGTGAAAATGTAACCACATGGAATTAATTATATAATTGATATATATTAAGTTAATTTACATGTTTAATTTCATAGTTATAACCGTCAATTTTAAAATATCTTATAGTTAGAAATCGTAATTTTCTTAACTATTCACAAATTAATAATAACCAAACATTTTTACAACAATATACCATTTTTTATGGATTGGCTGATTTTTTTTTGTATTTATTATGTGATATTTTTGTAGTAAAATTATATATATGTATATATTCAAAATTATTGCAATTATTGGACTTACTATTTGCCTCCAAGGTTCCAAAATATAGTTCCAAAAATCAAGGCTAAGATAATAGTGGCAAAAAATCTTATGGCTGTATATGGTGGATTGCGCCAATATGACCAATGTTGCTTCCATAAGCATGCTAGGAATTGGACCCAAAATGACTGCGCATATTGATTAGGGAAATGAAGATCACTTGAATTAGGAGCAGGGTTTCCTAATTCTGCTATAATCTGTTTGTTCCTCCTGATGCACAATAATAATGTATAAGAGATTATATTAAGCACATTGCAAATAACTAAAAATAAAAAATAATTTTAAATTGGTTTTATAAATTCAGTTTTCCTTCAAATTATATTTTTATTTTATAAATTTTTTAACAACTAAATTATAAATAATAACACAGGGAACAATTAGTAAATTTTTTTCATAATGTCAATTCTGCTAAAAGTTTAAGCTAATAATATAAAAAAAAGGGCAAGTTACGCTATTATATGTTTTGCCAACCAAAATTACCCATTTGCACCATTTCCCTTAATTTAATCGAATTGCACTATGAGATCCGTGGGAGGCTTTAGCTTTTTTTGGAAACCG
>JASCZI010121299.1:30095-41421 GCA_036250425.1 Stylosanthes scabra | reverse complement strand
GGTTGTCATCAATTCCATAATGGTTGTCATTCATCAAAACCTAATCATAAAAACCTTGCATACATATTGTAACATGGTTTACAATTTCCCCCTTTTTGTAACATGGATTACATTCTTTAATAAAATTATGCATACAGTAGGCTAATTCTTAAAATGTTTAACATGTTTTTTTAGTTCTTAATATTTTTTTATAAATATTTGTTGCACTTGGTCTTTACATACAAAAGTTGTGTTATTGACAGTAAGATGGGCAAAGCTTTTGTATTTAACAGTGGAACTGAGTTTGATTTGTTGGTGGTCATGAAAATATTTAGCTGGCAGTATTTGTTTTCTTTGTAGAGCTGAATTTGTGTGATCCTCTTTAAGACAATGACCCTTCTTTTTTGTATCCACTTATTATAGTTGTAATGAATATTTTTTTAGGAAGAAAATGGATCGACCGTAAAAGATTAAGCTATGTGCCGCCTTTTACCAATTGATGAGAATGAGGCACGATAATATGATGTTCAATCTTGTTCTTACGTTGATTGTGTATTTTAGGAAAAAGAATAATGGTCAGTTGTCCTTAGAGGGAAGAGTGAATAGCAAGATTTGGCGTGATGCATTAGAACGCATCATCGGTGAGGGTGATGGGAATTGTGTTTGGGAACTGAGAATGAACACCAATGCATTTGCCAACTTGTGCGAATTACTTCAAACCCATGGGGGGCTGGTTGAGGATGGGCGTGTAAGCTTACCCGAGCAAGTTGCCTCATTCTTAATTATCTTAGCTCATCACAAAAAAAAAACGTAGTCTACAGGTTAGATTTTGTAGATCCGGGGAAACTGTGAGTAGGTATGTTAATAGAGTGCTAAGGGCTGTTATCCGTGTTCAAAGCCTTTTGTTTGTAAAGCCTACCCCCGTCGAAGAAGATTGTGCAGATCCCACATGGAATAAGTTTAAGGTATTATTATCCTTTGTGTTTGTTCGTTAGTCATTTTAAGATTTAATTGAATACATAATCTTAAATGTCAACATGTTTTTGTTCACTATAGGGCTGTTTGGGCGCATGAGATGGCACGTATATAGAGGTTACCGTCCCCGAAAGTGATAAGTCAAGATACAGGACAAGAAAGGGTAAGGTGTGTACCAATGTTTTAGGGGTGTGTAATCGCGACATGAGCTTTATCTATGTGCTCAGTGGTTGGGAAGGGTCCGCGTCCGATTCAAGAGTACTCCGAGATGCTATCACACGTCGGAATAGCCTCAAAGTACCTAATGGTAACTGAGTACAATTCTAACCAGTAGATAGTTGTCTTAGAATAGGTTACGATAGTAATTTTAAACTTTGTGTTTGATGTGATGTTGATAGGTAATTACTACTTAGTTGACGCCGGGTACACAAATGGGCCTGGTTTCCTAGCTCCGTATAGAGGTACACGTTATCATCTGAAAGAGTGGGGACATGGTTCGCGTGCACCTCGTACCTATCAAGAGTACTTCAATAAGAAACACTCCTCGGCTAGGAACGTTATTGAGCGATGCTTTGGTTTACTAAAGAAGAGATGGGCTATTTTGAGAAGTCCTTCCTTTTACCTCGTCAAGACTCAAAGTCAAATCATAATTGCTTGTTGCTTGCTACAAACTTTTATCTGTTTGACCATGGATGCGGACCCGGAAGAGGACTCGAGCATCCTAGATGACTTTGCGCCCGTTGGAGATGATGCCCCCGAAGAGAGGATTCAAGTAGTTGAGAATACTGCTGAGTAGACCCAAATGCGTGACAATATGGCTATTGGAATGTTTGAGGAGTGGCGAGCAATAAGAGGTTTTGCGCCTGCTGCAGATCATGGTGTCAATGGATGATATAGCAAGTGCTGATTTGTGTTGTAGTTGAGAGTAAACCTTAGTATGTGTGTGATGAAATAAATGATCACTTGATCAAGTTGTTGTGTTGTTTTCTGTGTAATGCTATTCACTTGAATCATATGTTATAACATGTGTGGCTTGCTTAGTTTACCTTCAATTTCATTTGTACTAATGTTGAACTCCATCTACCTTTTATTTCAATTTCGTTTGTACTAGTTACTGAAATAAATTTTATTTAAACTAATGTGAATTGTAGGTATTTACATTACTGCACTTTAGATTATTGTTGGCTTGATTATTGTAGGTATTTCTATTTAGCTTGGCTAAATAGTTGATCTAGTGAAAGATATTCTTTACTGGGTTGACTGGATCAGCTGCAGTGAGTGGGTTTGATGCTGAGGAACAAGTTGATGAAGAACCGGAAGATGACCCTATTTTGGACGACCATTCCATGGCATCCGAGCCAACTGCTGATGGGCCAGCTCAAATTGAAGGTAATGCAGCGTATGGAACGACTTCCTCAATGGATCTGAGTGCAACAAGTAGAAGGACATCCGGGAAAAAGAGAAAGCAGGCAGATATATTGGAAAGGATGGCCGACGAAATGCACGAATCAACAGTTGCTCAGAGGGAGCACGTGCAGATCCTTGCTAATGCAATTTCCGGGAAGAATGCGGAAGTGAAGATGGGTGAGAAGCTAGAGCAGCTTGGCTTTGCTGACCACGAGGCAATTCGTGTTGTGCTACAAATATGTTTTGATCCCAGGCTAGAGAAAAGCTTCTGGGGCTTGACAGATGCTCAGCTGACGACACTTGCGCAAGATGTACTCGATGGCAAGTACTGAAGCTAAAGAGTCCCAAAGTCATTGACCTATTTTGAATTACGGATTTATGTTATGTTCAGACTTAAGCATATCTAAACTGTCCTTAGACTTCCTTTTGTAATCATGGTTTGTGTTGGCAAGGTTCCTGAACTTGGTTGCCTATATTTAGACCTTGTTTTGAACTTGTGTTTGCAAGGATTATGAGTTTTCTAGTTTGTTGTTTTGAACTTGTAATTCTGTTATTAATTATGAATTTGCTACAAGTATTATGAGTTTGCTAGTTTGCCTATATTTACACAAGTTTTGTTTCTAATGTGGATTAATAATTTGCTACTCTGAATTCTAAATCAAAGATGAGTATGGAATAGAGCAATAGTTGAATTTGCAACTTATTTATTCAGGATAGATAGAGTTCTTTTATCATTTTTTTTACTTTACAATTATCGATATATTATTCTTTCCTTCCCTGCTATAATTTATCTCAGTAATAATCTTAACCAACTTGTAGTAAATAAATGGAATGAATAATTGACTCTTTTCTCCTTTTTCTGTAAAGTATGAATAATAGCAAATAGCAATCATGATTCCTTTTAGATAATACATATGCAATCATGATTCCTTTTGTGATAATATATATGCAATAGTTTAGGTGAATAAAATAAAGCAGCGACCTCTTCATAAACAAGGTTAGCTTGCAATGTATAGTTAACATATAATATCCAATAACAATTTTTAGGAAAACAGTGAAAGAAGGCAAATATAATTCTTGTGTCTTAGTGAAAAGAAAAGAGAGAATTTTCAGTCTTAGCACACATTACACTTTCTACTAAATCACCAAAGACTACATGGTGACCTTAGAATCTAAACAACAAAACTATTAACAGAAACATAAAAAACACCAAGGTTCATACAAGCTAACATTTTAAATATCATAAGCTCATTTTCAATCTTCCTAATCCTCTCATGTAGCTGCAAGTTGCTGCCTGAATCAAACTTGTTTTCTTCCGCATTTCGTTCGTAATTTTGAGCACCATGCCTCGCTATACACGGGTTAGCCGGTCCTGCCCACTCAAACCATTTGCATCTCCTTGCTGGACATGTATAATACTCTCTTCCTGGATTGGCCGCACTTCTTGAAACTTGCAATGGAGCTTTCAATCCACAGTCACAAAAACGTTCACCAATCGTGCTAGAATTGTCGCTCCCTGCCGACTCATGTGTATACCTTTTACCTCTAGATGACATATCTTGATATCCAAACCTTCTTATTATACTCCAGTATGCAAACTACAAAGACAAGGGAATAGGCATCAACACCATAGAAACGATCCTTTGCTAAATGACATTTTTAGTTTACGGTAAAAAGAGCTTTTCTATACTAATAGTTATTCCAAATAAAAGCAACAACATGCTGGACAATCCACATAAATTCAGCTTTTACCTTGTAGTTTTTCTTTCTAACCAGGCTAAATCATGGCAATGGAAAATAGAACCAAACACTTATACAAGTGTTTCAACAGAGAATGCAACAATCACTACTAATTAAACCCATAAATTTATCCATGGCAAAGCATTTTAGGTTGACAAGCACATTGAGAAGGAACAACAGTAATTTATCAAATATGATTATCCCAGAATTTATCCCAGATTTATCAAATCGGAAAATAACTCTTTTATTCAATCTTACCCACAACAGAAATCACCAAAAATAGCCAAGTTACTCTTAATTAAACCCCTCAACGAAAATCAAAACAACATGATGCATCAAAAGAAAATTTTCCAATAATACTATGTTTTGTATAAATACACATTCCAGAGCTCTCCCTTGTTAAATTGCATGCACACTACTTGAATAGAATCAAACATACAACTCAAGAGATATAATCAATAGTCACAAAAACTCGCACAACATCACAACAAGTGCCTACAAAATGATAGAATGGGGGAAGGTGTGAGGCAACAACCACAAATCTGTGAAATTACTAACCTTGTAGCAATCTCACAGGGTGTAACGAAACTCCGGTGAGGCACAACTAAATGGAGACGGCGGAATAGAGGCGTGACCTAGAATGAAATTAGCAACCGCGGAGACGATTGACAGGTCGATGTCAATCTGCAGAAGAAAGGGGTAAGAGAGGTCGACGACAACGGCAGTAGAAACGACTTCGAACGGCGGCAAGTGACACAGCGTCGGAAGAGGCACGAACGGCGACAGCAACCCTAATTGCAAACTGAGAAGGACCTGAGATCGCAATTGTGTTAGGAGAGAAATGTAGGAAAAGGAAATTTGGGGCTGAATTAGATAATTAGGGATTTGTATCAAATTTGTAGGGCATTTCCTAGTTTGAGGCCCACTAGTTTTTATTAAATTAAACATGATACTAAGACACAACTCAATTTAATCCAACTTAAATCAAACACAATACATAAATTAAAATTAGTCCAGTATTCTAGTCCTAGTCCCCAGTATCAATATTTCAGTCCCAGTTTCTTTTCCAAACGCTAGCTAAAGGTCCTAATAATAATCTCTTCCAAAAGGGAAAAAAGAAAAAAGGTCCCAATAATAATTCACTAAGCCAGAGCGACAATTCCAGATCATTCAGCAACAACAATCACGGAACAAAGCAGAGCCTTGCAACTTGCAAGTTAATTAACACACGCAACTCATCCAATCTCCACCGTCACCAAACCAATCCCCCCACTAGATCGCAGAGTACCACTACCATCCTTCATCAATTTTCAATTTCATGGACCAACACCACTCCCACTACCTTCACCACCACCACCACTACACCCACTATCACCACAACAACCACCACAACAGCAGCAGCAGCAACAACAACAACAACAATCGCACCAGGTACGCCCCTCCCCCTCCTCCTCACAACCACAACCACAACCACAACCACCTCCCTCCGCCGCCTCCCCTGCCACCCTCCGTCCACCCTCCGCCAGCCCCTCCTCCCCAAGCACAACCCCCCCGCTACCGCACCATCCGCACATCTCCTCCTCCTCCTCCCCCTCCCTATACTACCAGTAACAACCACCCCCCATCCCATCAAAACCAATTCCCCCAATTCAATTCCCCTAACTACCCTAACCGTCCCTTCCAAGAAGAACGCCCAATCTCCAACAACCATAGTCAGCAATTTTCCCAATCCCCCAGGATTTCCAGCCGAATCCTCCCTGACGATCCCCTCCCCCGCCGCAATTTGCCCACTTTCGACACCGAAACAACCTGGAACCCTAAACCTGGCCGTAGGGTTGCTCCCGACTCTCGCCCCTCAAGGAATTATACCCCGGTTGATCTCGACAGCGAATTGCGCCATCATCGCGAAGGGGTCCCGCTGCCGCCCCCGCCATATCCGGTCGAAAAGATTCGGTACGATACTGATCGCCGGAGCTCCAGGTTGAGAATTGAGTATGAGGGAAACCCTAGGGAGGATGAGGACTTTGGGTTGGGCCGCGGCAAGGATGCTAATTACCACCATTACCACCGCCGCGGCGTTGGGGATTTGCCACCCAGACGCGATTTGCCCGACGGAGGCTTTGGAATGGCGCCATCGGCGATGTCAAGGGAGGTTGACTTTAATTTGAAACCTGGGGGTTATGTTCGCGGTTCTAGTGAGGAATTCGATGGTGAGGTTCCAAGGGTTGGAAGAAGAGATGTGCATGGCGAAGGCAAGAGGTGGTTGAATGAGAAGAAGGGACCTAGGGAGTTGCCTGATTCACAATTCGAATTGGGGAACAGAGAGTTTGGTTCTGCTGAGACTGGTGATGATTTTCGCCCTGGGAAACGTGAGTATTATGGATGGGAATCGGGTAGGTATAGTGGCAGAGGGAACAGCAGGGAGCTTGGTCATGAAGTTTGGCGAACACCGCCAAAGAAACAGATTCAAAAGAAGAGTGCTCTTCTTAGGATCCAGAATGCGAAACCGAGTTATAGGAATCGGGAGCTTGAACAATTACGGAATGCTGGTTATTCTGCTGAGTCTAACTCTAATATCTTCAAGGGCAAGGAGCAGTGTGGGCATGTGGGTCATGGGATGAAACAAGAAGAAAGGGAAGGAAGCCCTGTGGAGCTTGATATCTCATTTGAATCAAATTCCTTGGTGGCCAAGGCTATTGTGACCACTTTGGCTTCAACTGTTGTTACTGATGTAAATATGAATTCTGTCTCTGATGCTGATTTGACTCACTCAGAAAAGAGAAAAAAGGTTTCAGTATCTGATAGTGATTGTTCTGGTTTGGAAGCTGCAAAAGTATCTACTGATGTTGTAAATTTGAATAGCTCATCATGCAAAGTGAATGACTCCTCTGGATCTGTGAAGGATTTAAGCTTACAGAAGAATGTTGTTAACCCTTGTTCTCAACCTTGCACCAGTGTGAACGGTAATCCTCGTGGGAAAAATGAGGTTGCAGGTGGAATTGCCAAAATTTGCTCTGGTAAATCCTCCCCAAGGATTGTCAAGAAGAAAAAAGTTGTCAAGAGAGTAGTGAAGAAAGTTGTTGGAAATAAAAAATCTGCATTGTCAAATTCACCATCAGCAAATAAGGTACATGGTCGTGTGCAACCTGATCGAGTCACACCTAGTTCTACATCTGCCTCTGTTCCCAACAAAGTTGAACCTTGTTCGAAGCAGAAAAACATCAGTTTAGACAAGGTGTCAATGCCTGGTAATAGTTCATACAATTTATCAAAGGAAGGGAATCCATTGCCTGAAGGTAGAAATGGAGATCCATCCCAGCTGAGTTTGGGATCACATTCCAGGTCACAACAATACGAAACTGATGAAGATTCTTATACTGGGAAAGGAGCCAGGTTTGAAAGTGGTCTTAACATTTCAAATTCTCAATCTTGTGCATCTATTTGTGAAGCTAAAAAGATTGATTCTGACTGTTTAGATGCAAATAATTCTGTCCATGACTTGTGTAGCAAGCTAGATACTAACATGGTTCCTGAATCATTAAATGGAAGTACTTCCAAAATCATTGATATGGGTTGTGCTATTAAACAGTCATGTCAGAATCAAGAGTCTCAATCATGTGAGAATGATTCAAATGTAAGATGCCCAGAAAATAGGTTTGTTATAGATGTAGATGATAGATTACTTAGTTCAGCTGACAATATTGGTAACTCAGCTCACACTAATGCATGTAACTCTGCCAGTAGTGTTTATGGCTTGAATTGCGGTGATCTTACTGGATCAAAAGAGAAGCTTACAGTTACTGACAGTGGTGTTATGGGAGAATCTTGTTTTGAACCTATGGACCCTACTATTATCACCAAGTATGCTATTTTGGAAGAAAATCCAGATGCAATCAACCCTGTATCAAGCAGTGGAATGTCTTCCTTTTCAAGTCCAGAAAAAATTAGGATTCAAGCTGATCCAGATTGCATACAAAATGCTAGTGCTGTGAAGCAGGGTTCTTATGGTGGACCAGTCAATTCAGGTGAAGGTACCTCTGTTCAGTGTTCTGACATCACTAATGATGCTGTGAAGCATGTTTCCCCCAGTAATGCTGCCATATCTTCTGAGAGTTGTGGCAAGGAGGAGTTATTTTCAAGTTCTGATATTTCAGTTGGATTTGGTGAAGGGGATACAATCAATATGAAAAAGAGAAAAAATAGGACTCATTTAAAGTCTTTGTGCTCAAAGATGGAGGGAATTTCTCCAAAACCTGTAAATCCAGTTAGCCATGCAAATGATTTGGATACTGTCTCAAGTATGAAGGTGAAGCATACATGTCCTTCAGAAGTCTTGAATCAATCTATTCAAAGCTTAGATTCTAACCTGGAATCGTGCCTGGATGGGATCATTACTTTACACAGGGAAAAGGAGCTTTCAGAGGGTGAGCTTTGTGTTAGAGGTAATGAGATTGATGATGCAAATTATCTTTCACCATTTTCTAAAAGGATAAAAGTTACCACTAACAACCTAAATTTTACTCATTGTCAATCTGAGTTGAGTGATGAAGTTGTGGTTTCCAAATCTTCTGCTGATTTTCCTGTTTGTTTAATTGATAAACAAGCACCCCAGAAAGGTGTTGCATTGTCAAGCATGGATATTCTGTGTAGTGGTCAATCATTGCCTTGTTCAGAGGATAGTAGGAAATTGTCTGGCAATATTTTTGTTGGAAGTTCTTGTGAGACTAGATATGCAAATAATGAAACCATGTGTTTTGACCATTTGGAATTAAAGAACCGAGATTTTGCATCTAATTTGCTTCGTGAGGACTTAGACATTCAGTTTTCATTGTTGGATGGTGAATGCAAAGAGAATGGTTCTCAAATGGTGTCTTTATGTAATACTCAAACCGACATTTTTGTGTCTGGAAATACTGAGGGAGGTATGAAGGATAATTTAATTCATCAGCAGAGCATTGTGTCCAGTCCTGCTAATGGTGATGGTGTTACCACTTGTAATTCCAATGGTGATATGGAGGAGGATATACCTGAAGCACCATCAGATGTGTGTTCTCAAGGGGTGATATCTGATGTACCTGAGAGAGGGAATCTAAATTGTACAGCCATCCAAGATGAAAAAAATTGTGGGAATATATCTGCAGTTGAACATGGTTCTGATTTGCCTACTTGTACTTCAACAGTGCAGCATCCTGATAAGATTATGAAGTCAGCTAATGCAACTGGGCATGGTAACCCAGTCATGAGGAATCTAATGCAACAACCATCCCAAATCAGCTCTCAGGTATCAAACAATGGTCCATTTCCTTATTTTCCAGAAAATGGGATAAAAAATAAACTCGGAGGTGTCTTGCCAAAACCTCAAAAGGGTCATTCTTTCAACTTTTCAAAATCAAATACAAAGACATCTGCCTCTTCATCCCATCTTTCAAATCCTCGAACATGGCGTCGTTCTGGTAATAATTCTCAAGCTTCTGTACCTGGAAACAAGCTTTCAGTAGGAGCACTTCCTCCCAAAAGGCAAAATCTAGATAGGAAAGGGAACTTTCAGAATGCCTCTTACGTTCGTAAAGGTAACAGTCTCGTAAGGAAACCTACTACAGCTTCTTCAGCTCAAATTTCTTCTGTAAATAGGTCACCTTTGAGCTTAGATGAATCATCAGAGAGTACCAGATTTGAAAGCAGGATTGATGCGACAGATCAACTGACTCTGAAAACAGGAGTAGCAGAGGTCCATCAGCAGAGTCAAAGAAAACCTTCGTTATCCATTGGCAGTGTCTCAGAGGAAAATATGTCTTCCCCATTGGAAGAACCTCCTTCCACTGGTTGCTGTGAAAGTGCAACAGATGATAAAAAACTGGTTGATATTAATGATGGACCAAACACTTCTAAAGCTTGTTCAAATCAGTATGAAACTCCTGATAATCAAAGTAGTCCACTAAGTGAGTTGGAGAGCCAAGTTGAAGCAAATGATGGAAATATTTCCTCTTTCAGCAACAAGAAAATAGTATATACAAAGCCCAAAACAAATCAATTGATAGCAAATTCAAATCATCGTGATGAGAAGTCCCAAACAGCCTTCTCTGATGGCTACTACAAGAGGAGCAAAAACCAGTTAGTTAGGACTATGAACCAGACTGTTGCAGTGCTCAATACAACTCTGGATTCTGATGGTCAGGGGTCTTGTAAGGTTCTTTGCAACAGAAAGTTTAGTAAGAGGCAGTTACATAAAGGTATATGTGAAAAACTTATTATATTGCCTAATTTATATCCATATAACTTTTTCTCTTTTGAATCTCATATCATTGCTTTGTGACTTGATTTGAATGTGCTTCTGTTAAGTACCTTAAGGGAAGTGGGAAACCACACCTTAAAGCTAACTATTAAGGGGGGAAGAACTACTCTCCTTAAATACAACATCAAGTATCCCATATACCCGAGTCCCTAACAATATACCGCCCCTAGAGAGCCGACATCCACTGTGGATTCACTCTATTGACATTGATCTATCGGTAGCCACTTTGCTACCGGCTATCAGTATTTGGTATTCACCTTAATCCAGCATATAGTTAGCCCTTTCTGTGGCGCCAACAATCTGATACCATTGTTTTCGTCTTCATCTCTTCTTTTATATGCTTTATTTCTGAATGCATAAATGGCATTTTCTTTCCAATTTCAGCGTCAAAATTTTCTATACGATGCCTTGAGCCTATCTTGTAGAGGTTTTTGTTTAAATTCGTTGTTCGCTTGTGTTTTTGTTATATCTCTGTATGTCTTGAGTCTTCGTTTTGAGCTTATGGTGGAGTAGTTTCTCTTCATTCCTAGCCCATTTTTGACTCACTGTTGGCTGATGAATCTTGAGCTGGTGGCGCTATTTATAGTTTCATTTCCCCTTATTCATGGTTAGAGTTAGTCTTAACTTTATCCTTTTCAGTTTCTGGGAGTTCATTCAAATCTTTAAGAGCCTCATTAGTCTGGACATTGTGTGGCAAAAATTCACATAAAATTGGCCACAATTCATGGCATTGTCAAAAGGTTTTGCCTCACTTATTTCCATGGAAAAGAGCAACATATTTAAGAAGCATCGTTCATAATTCTGCTTCAAGTTCCAATAGTGGTTCCTTATCTGCAATCAGGTACTCAACATTTGATACTGCTTCCTTTGTGTTTGCTTTTTTCTCCTGCTTTGGGTTGTGTGCATCAGCAGTCCAAAATTGCAATCTAATTC
>JASCZI010121299.1:11319-30035 GCA_036250425.1 Stylosanthes scabra | reverse complement strand
TGGATTTTCTCTTTGGAAATCCAAGGTATTAAGTGTTGGTGGGTCTAGTTTAAAGTGGTCCAAATCCATTGAGAAGAACTCAAAGCAAGCTAATGAGGTTAGTTTGCCTTTTGGTACATTGGAGCTTCTCTGTCTAGTTTCCATTTATGTTGGGTATATTTTACTTTATGTGAAAAGATGTTTCTCAGCCATTGAACTTACAGTTTCTCATTTTAGGAGGCCACACTAGCTGTTGCTGCAGTAGAGAGGAAAAAGAGAGAGCAAAAAAGTGCAGCTTGCATTGGTTCCCATGCAAAAAGTAGGAAACATTCTTTCCATGAGAGTTTGTTATATCATAATGCTATTGACTATTTGTTTAATGTGCCATTAAATCTTATTTATGCTCCGTGTTTTATTTCTCTTTGTTTTTCCTTTACTGGCTGAAAGTAATGGTTGATTTTGTAGGAGAACGTATATTCCGTATTGGATCAGTTCGCTACAAGATGGATCCTTCCAGGCGCACGCTTCAGAGGATTTCAGGTGGTCAGGATTTCTGTGTGAACCATTTTACTTGAATCTTGTGTGGCATTTCATATTTCTACTTTTCTTGTGTGAAGCATTATCATGTGTTTTCAACGTTTTGCCTTTGCAACAGTGGGCACATTTGCACCTATTTTAGAACTTTGTTGTATCAAATGGTTGATATTGGTGTTATAATGATGCCCATTCCCACATATTTCTAGCTGCTAACTAGATGTGGTATTTGATTTAGTCACATTAATGCTTTGTAATCATTACAAATTGTCATTTGATCTTAGTTCCTGCTTTTTCTATATTAAGCTTTTAGTGTCTATCATCTACATTTAATTTTATAAAATGCCCAGCAATATTAATATAATATTTTGTATGGAACAAAGTTTCTTTTTAATAACAATAAAGCCTTGTCTGAATAACTTAAAGTGTTATATGTGTAATATATGGTTTAGGTGGGTTTAGCCCTGGTGAGAACTTGGAGGGTTATTTATAGGTCACTTAAGTTTGTTATATTTGTACAAACTACACATGTTTTTTAATTATTTATAATGATCAAAGCTTTTAACAATGAAGACTAAAAGCACAAAAAAAGTAACAGAAAAGAAGTGGAAAGACACATTAAAATTATTAGAGATTAAAATCAAACACATATATAGGGACCAAAAAACATATTTAAGTTGTCTGGTTATTTATTTTGATGATTGTTGAAGCCATGAATGATGAAAACTGTAATTTGGCAATTATGGTAACTCAAACTGCTGAAAGACAAATTATGGTATGACAGTTTTCAAGATTCTTCCCAGTACAATGAAAAAACATTGTCAGATACATGAGATGAAGAACAGAATCAAAGGATGATAGATGCTCCTTAGAACAAACAACAAATTGCCTCGGCTAAGCAATGCTTGCTAGTTTCTTTGCAACTTCACCAAGGAATTGCCTTTGAAATAGCCATTGGCTTAGCATTATAAAGATTCTTACAAACCAGTCTGCCATAGGCGAGGCATGTCCAAAGGACTCTGAGCTATTTCATTTCCCAATGACGGGCTCCCTAGTTGAACATTTGCAATGAATGACCTGTGTAGCATTATGATTCTTTTTTGTTATGTTAATGTCTATATGATGGTAAAGGTGCAGAAAGAAAATCCTAAAGGTATTAGTCTTGCTGCCTTGTGACTTGTGATGGTTCAAAATTTAGAAATACTCACCTCATCTGTTGTTATGGCTGTGTGCATATGCCCTCCCTATATAACATTAGGTTGGAGCTCGAGGATACATAAATCCTTGAAACTCAATTTTTGTATTGCTTATTTTATGTAAAATACTCCACACCATTTAGTCTGTGGGGAATCATTAAGGTTTCTTTTGTTTCCATTATGGGATTGAGCATTATGATAGTTATGTTCTTCCACTTCTTTTCACCTTCTCATTCTTTTGTCATTATACTTTCTGGATCATTCTGCTGTTTTTTCTCTAGCAATTAATAGGTCCTATTACCTGGTCTTACAATGTTTCACTTAAAATTCTTTGTAGATGATGAATCCCTGTCCTCTGCCACTACTGATTCGGGCATGGCTGCCAAAAGAGCTTACATTCCTAGGAGACTGGTGATTGGAAATGATGAGTATGTTCCCTGTTATGCACTGGCTTTTATACCAATATAGTATTTTGAATTTCGTCAGTGTTGGTTGTCCAGTTTAAAAGTAGCGAAAGGGAAAATATTTGTAAAATGTCAAGTCGATCAGTTATTGATCTTGCTAATCTGAACCAATTTTCACAGATATGTCCGAATTGGAAACGGTAATCAGCTTATCAGAGACCCAAAAAAGCGAACTCGAAAATTGGCAAATGAAAAAGTTAGATGGAGCTTGCATACTGCCAGACAACGGTTGGCTCGAAAGCAGAAGTATTGTCAGTTTTTTACTAGATTTGGGAAATGTAACAAGGAGGGCGGGAAATGCCCTTATATTCATGATCCCTCAAAAATTGCCGTCTGTACTAAGTTCCTGAATGGTTTATGTTCTACTCCCAACTGCAAATTGACTCATAAGGTTTTGTTATAGCAGCAGATCCAAGCAATTGAATGTTATCTACTGCATTTACTGCTGTGTCTAAACTGAGGTTAATCACTTGTGCAGGTTATTCCAGAGAGAATGCCAGATTGTTCTTATTTTCTGCAAGGTCATAGAAAGCTCTCTCTCTCTTAGATAAATTTTTTCTGTTTTTTCCTCCCAAAGGAAGTTATAATTCTGACGAGATTCATGGCAGGCTTATGCACAAATCGAAATTGCCCATATAGACATGTCAATGTGAACCCCAAGGCTTCTGTTTGTGAAGGATTTCTCAAGGGTTATTGTGCTGATGGGAATGAGGTATTAACCAACATGATATATTTCCTGTTTTCTGGATAATATTGAACATTGAATTTGTTCCTCTTTGTGCTAGAATTTCCATTTCAACTAACTGGGTGTGGATAAGATCTGTTGCTTCATTGTAATTATGTAGGGCATAAATCATAGGATGTGTTGGATTGACTAGTCAGCTTGGGTTCATCATGTAGAATTTTATAGCCCAGAATTGACTAGTCAGTTGCAGTGTGTTTCATTGTTTGTGTTGGATTGCTAATTCAAATGGTGTAATACTGCTAAGTGTAATTTTGTTTGTTTAACTACAATCTTTTCTGTACTCTAGTCTCTGATGACCGGAGACTAATACTCGCGTGTTCATGTGTATCTCACAGTGTAGGAAGAAGCACAGCTATATCTGTCCTACTTTTGAAGCAATGGGCACCTGTACAAAAGGAAACGAATGCAAGCTTCATCATCCCAAAAAACAAAAGGGAAAGAAAAGGAAGAGATCTGGAGATCAGAGTTACAGCAGAGGGCGCTACTTTGGTTCTGTTCTGAATGATGATTCTGAAGCCGGGATGGTAGTTATTCCAGGGCAACCTGGTCAGAATGATGCTCTTGAAGGAGAACTTTCTGACTACATCAGTATTCGGGATTACTATGAACCCACAAATTCTGCCGGTCAATCATTAGTGCAAGCATTATGCGACAGTGATTCCTTGGACTCACAGTTGGAAGATTATGAAGTCAAACCAATTCTTTTAATGAAAACAGACAGCACACTGCAATCTTCTCGGTCTGGCATCCTGCAAAGCTAGGCAAATTCCGGGAGACATGGGGCATCTGCAAACCAGGTAACTTGGGTAATGCAGTGTCATTTGTAATTGTGTTTTTGTATTTTTGCCCCCCCACCCCTCCCTCTTCTTTATTGTTGTTACACTTTGTTTATCTTTATAAAATGTACAGTAAACTCTGGAGAACAGAGAAATAAAATTTACCTTACCGCTCGGCTCTTTTGACACCATTGATACACTTCGATTGCCATTCTTCAAATTGGAATATGGGGGGCGTGACAAGTGAGTTTCTTTAGGGTGTGCTCGTGTTGGAGGGTGCTTGGAAGGGATCGAGAAGGGATTAGCCGAGCCCGAGAGATTCTTACGTAGATGAGTGCTTGGTTTGCGTGTTTATTTTATATTTGTTTTTTCTTTTTTCTTATTTTATGTTTTTCTAGATTTTGTAAAAAAAAAAAAAAGAAAAAAGAGAGAAAACATAAAGTGAAAACAAAAAACATGATTTTAGTATTGAAAGAATAATTGCAGCTTGAAGCAATAACAAGAAACCACTGACAGAAAATAAGAGAAGTAAACAGAACTAGAAACTAGAGAGAAAGCAAGAAAAGAATGAAACTGAAACAGAGATACTTAAATAATTATTGATTATTGATTATGAGAAAATGAATGAAAGTTACACACGCTAACAGAGGCTGCAGCAACATAAAGTGCAGCAAATAACAAAAATAATAACTAATCCTCTTATAGCAGTCGGAACAGAAAAACTGAACTACCAAATAACAAAAAATCAATCACTTGCCAGGTAAACAACCACTAATCCTAATAATTATTTTCATTTTTTTAAGTCATAAAATCATATAATAGTATAAATTTTGTAGAAACCTATTGGCAATTTGAGTTCATTTAGTAGTCTACAAACTCATTCGCTTAAGTATGAGAATTCAAAACTCGTTTTGTGTATATAGTAATTTATTGGCCACAGGCAAATACTTAAATGAAACTCCGAATTAATTTAATCTATCAAGATTAATTATGTAGCATTGGGAGATATTGTTATTTAAAAAAAAAAAAAAACAAACTATGGGTGAAAGACAATTCTCGAATTACTAATGCCAAAGATTCAACCCTTAAATCACTGCAAAATACCTTGCACCTTTTCCCCTTAAATGACAACATTGCTCATGCACTCACATTATCTACAGTCGACCTGTTTTTAGTCAATCTTCTGTTTTTTTTTTCGAGGTTTGGACAATCTTCTACTTTTAAGGAAGTGGTAAACCAGCCACACAGCTTCAACCTATGCAACCTTTTGCCCCACACAGACAAAAGGGATGGAGAAGAAAAAGAAGCATTTTCACTTTCCACACACCTACTTGGCTCACCAAAACATTATATATGGATAAAATGATTTCACCTTGTTGAGAATCCTTGCTTCCAATTATGCATCCAAATCGTTCACAAAAGAAAAAGAATCATAGAATAAAAAGATTTCACATTTTTATGTGTTTATAGTAAAAAAAAAATTTTAAATGCAGAATTTCTTTGTTATATAGACATTTATGTGCTTTGTTTTATGATTGTTATAAGAAATTAATAAAAAGAAATACATCATCAAAATTTTAATTAAATAAATATTATAATTTAGATTAGGAGAATAAAGTTTAATATATATTATTCTATTTTATTTTTTCTAAATTAATATAAATCAAATAATCATAATTATTTGGGTTCTGCGATTCAAAATCAATACTTAACCCAATTAAGGACGGATTCAATCGGGTCTAATCTAATTGTAATATGATTACCCATCCAATATAAAACTAATGCTCCAAACCTAATTAGCGGTACATTCCTACCAATAAACTCTAGCTTATATGGTATATGCGATTTACATATCAATACATCAAATTTACAATACAGAAAATATAAATATCATCATAAAAAAATTCACAAAACATATGAATATAATATATAATAGCATAAAAATAATTATGTATAATATAAAAATAGTGTACCTTAATAATCAACACAAAAATTAAAATAAAAAACAAATAAAAGTATAAAATGATATATGTAGATTAATTCTTATATTTTTCATTAGATTCGAGTCTCTTTCTACGTAAAAATAAATATACAGAGGAGGCTACATGAATCAAAGTAAAGAGCAAAGTTACAACAAAAAATAAACAATACTCTTAGAGCGTGTTTGAAAACCCTTTGGAATTTAATTCCCACAGGAATTGAATTGAATTTCAATGTTTAAAATAAATGTTAAGTAAATGAGTATCTATGGAATTAAATTCAATTCTATTGTTTTCTTCCAAAATCAATTCCAAGCTAAATAGGTTTGATTTGGAATTCCATTCTATTGGAATCTCATTAAAAATATAAAATATCTAAAATGCCCTTGTACCTAATTACTCCCTCACTTACTTTATCTCCTATCACAGTAGCAACAACATAACACTCCTTTCTTCACGTTGCTTCTCCTCTTTTGCCTTCTTCACCTTTCTCTTCCTCTTCTTCGCGTTGCTTCTCCTCTTCAACTTTGCGTTGAAGAAATTGTTTGACAAGGGTGTAATGAGGCGTGAGAATTTGTACCTGGTCCTCTGCACCAATTCTACTGGAGCATATGAATAGATTCTCAAATAATAATGTATCTTCTCCAAATTTTACAACTTTTCAACAACCTCATCACTCCTACAAGCTCAGCTTCAATGTGGGTTTCAATCATTTGCTTCAAAAATCAATTCTTTTGAGTAAAAGGTTACCAAGTGTGATGAGTAGCTATATTGGTTATGTGGGTGTAGCAGCAAAGTGCGGTCCTTCAAATGGAGAAAGTGATGTTCGCAATTGTGATGATGGGTTTCACATAAAAAAGTGTTTTGAGCTTGCAAAAAAAGCTATTGGGTTCACAAGCCCCAATCCAATGATGGGGTGTGTTATTGTGAAAAAAGCTAGTGACTTGGCGGAGAATGCCACAGCTTATATGAGCTTAGAACCTGTAACCATTTTGGAAGGACACCACCTTACAATGAAGCTTTAATCAAAGCCAAAGTGAATAAAGGGCAAATTTGTCTAATATAATATTTCAATTCCATTGATAAACATTCCAAATACTGGAATTCAATTCAATTCTATATTTTTATTAATTCATTTCAAACACTGGAATTCAATTCAATTTCATATCATTAAAAATTTTCAAACAAGTTGTTATATATGACAACTCAAATTACTGTGTCAACGCTCGAAGCATTAAATTATTGCAAAGAATAATATTAGTAACTAATTTATTTTCAACAAATATTAGTAAATTTTTTAAAAATTGTTTTGCTTATTTTAAATTTTGGATATTAAATTATAAATAATTAATTTTAAATCCTAAATTATAAATTTAAATTCTTAAAATCGGTTAATATTAATTATCTAAAAATTTATTGGTTGTACTTAAAATGAGAACATGGCTCACGCAGTCACATTATCTACAGTTGTTATTTTTGTTTGGTCAATCTTCTAAGCAAGTAGTAAACCAACCACACGTCCTCAACCTTTTCAACATTTTGCCCCACACTCATACACACAAAACAGTGATATAGAAGAAAAAGATGCATTTTCACTTTCCATACACCAACTTGCCTCACCAAAGCATTATGTCGATAAAAAGTTTCACATTGCCGAGAAGCCTTGGTTCCAATTATGCATCCAAATTGGTTTAAAAAAAAAAAAAAACTCTGCTTTTACTCTATTAGATATAATCTTTCTTTGAATAAATATCCTATCCGATGTCTGATTATTTGCCTAAAGAAAACAACACTCTATAATTTAATTAGCTGGACCTAACATGAAGAGCTATGCTAGACGTACATGAAAAAAATCAATCTCAAATTAATTATTAATATAAAATAAATATTAAAATATAAAATACACACTAAAAACAACTGAAACAATATATGTATTTATTCATTTTAAAGGATTATCTTAATCAATAATTTTATAGAAAAAGACTTTTTTTTTTAAAGAGGTTGATAATGAAATATGGACAATAACAAGTATCTGTATCTATTTAAAAAGTCTCTGTATGGATGGATAATACTTAAAATACCAATTTATGATACTATACAATTTGTATGACTCATGTACATACGACCCATGTACGGTATGCATGGGATTAGTTATTTCAATGGGATCACAAATACTTAATATCTGATTTAGTGATATTTTAGTGTGTATATAATATTTGTCAACAATAATTTTATTTGCATATTAAAATTAAATACCAGCATATGATATACTTAGAAATACAAAATATATATAATGTTTAATTTTTTTTAGCATGAATTTTGAAATTCAATGTATAATACCGAAGATAATCTAAAAGGTATTCTTTATTTAATTTAAGAACCTTATTTCACCGTATTAGATACATGATTTATAACAATAAATTAAATCCAAAAAGAAAAGAGAGAGAGATTTCCCCATATCTGATATCTGTCACTATAGTAGATTTGATTCTGGCAAAACAGTAACAAAATCTGGAAGAAACAATGTACCAAGGATGCTGCTAGTTTCCATGCAATAATGTCAAGAAATATTACATAAGTTGATAAGTACATAAGTAACCCACCAAAGATCATCCAACCACTAAAAAGAAGAGCAACAGAAAATTAAAAACATTGAAAATCAATCAGATTCAGTGGTAGCAGTGCCATGAATCTGCTTGGTTGAAGAAGCCTCATTTTTTGCTGGGTACTTTATGGCATTGAGTTGAACCTTTCTCAATGCAGCTTTCCCAAGATCAATACCACAGATGTCAGAGAGCCTCACAAGATAAAGCAACACATCTGAAAGCTCTTCACCAAGGTGAACCTTTTCCTCTTCTTTCCAATCTGGAAGTCCCTTTGGAACCTCACCTTTCCACTGAAATATCTCAGACAATTCTCCAACTTCACCCACCTACACTCCATTCATATTTGTAATCAGATTCAAGAAGAAACTATAACCCAGATGAGAATTGTTTTGGGGTTTAACAAAGTTGAAAGCTTTTTTGTCTGGGACACAGAAAGTTGAAAGCTTTTTTCAAAAACATCAAAACAATAGAATAAGTAACAAAAAAGAGCCAACTTGGAAGGAGAAACGATTAGAAAAAGCAAGTCAAAATCTATTTCAATCACACTTGGTTTATAAATTGAGACCATACCTTCTTCAGTGGATCACAACAACAAATAGGGTTTTTCATAAACACGGACAACGAACACAAGCAAGCTCATAAGAAAGGTGCAACAATAACTATAAAACAAAAGATAAATTGAAATTGTGGGTATTGGAAAAGAAGCATACCAAAGCCAAAAGAAGGTTCCTTGGGCTATGAAACTGATCCCAGTCCCTCTCCTTAGCAAACTGAGCCATTTTGTGTTTAAGCATATCAAGGGTAACAGAATCACCATTTTCAGGAGAGCCAGTCATATTGAACAGAGCAATGAACGAAAGAGAATAATGAGGAAGAGAGCACAGACACAGAGAGAAGAGAATCAAGGAATCCCAGCGTGAATGCGTGAACCCTATGGGTTTGTCTCCGTTACCCTTATAATATAATAAATGAACTTTCAAAAGAATTAGTAAATAATAAAAATCAATTAATAATGAATTAACATTTTTTTTTGGAGGCTTACTTTTTGAATTTTGAAATGAACTTATTTTCTTAACTTATTTTTGTTGGGTTTTTTATTTAAATAAAATGTTTATTTATTTATTAAATTATGTAAAGATGGAAACATTTACGTTTTTATGTATTAGTGACCTTTGCAATATATAGAAAATATATAGACAATAAAAAAATATATAGAAACTGTATTTATTTTTATTTATATTTAAAATATGTTTTTAAGATAAATTTTTCATAAACATATTTAACTTATTATAACAAAAAACTAATTTCTTTGTCATTTATACTAATATTAAATAACGGTATAAAATTAAAAAATTTACAAAAAATTTGAATAAAAGCTAATTTCTTTGTCATTTATACTTCAGTTTTAGCTATTAATTCTCAATATTTTTAATTGATAGGTTAATATTATATTTTAATTAATTTTTTTTATATACAGCGCTTTGAGATCGAACTCGGAACTAAAATAGCAAATATTTTTTAATAATGAGCCATAACAATTGTGTTTGATAAATTAATTTTTAAAGTTTAAAAATACTATAAAAGATATAAATGTAATAATAAATATAGGAATCTATTAATAAATGAGATTAAATTAAATTTTTTAATTTTGATAAATAAAAGTCATCTTTTAAAAATTATAAGTATAAGCACATCATTTTTTTATTTTATTATTTACTAAACACAAATTGAGGTGTTTGTACTTTTAAAAAATTCAAGAACCTTTTCAAAAAGTTTTACTAACAATAATTTCTTTTATCTTCATCATCAAGCTAGTATCAATATTTTAAATGATCTATTATCTATTATTTTGAATGATTTATTCTTTATTATTTCAAATGATTAGTCTTCTACCATTCGAATAATTTATTTTGTGTAATTTTTATATGTTGTTTTTCTTTCTTATTGACTGATTATTGAGTATTGAGTGATATTTCATTACTTAGCACTACTCAAAGCACTACTCAAATACATGTACATAATGAATAATAGACATCAAGAATCAAATAAAGAAAAAAAAATATAAATCCTATCCGAATAAGGAAAACATACAAATATCTAATCACTCCATAAAGGAAAATTAAAAAACTTAAATCCTATCTGATTAACTTTGCATTCATCCAAATAAAAATCAAAATAAAGATCAATATATACATACCAAAAGGAATGAAAAGTGCAGATAAGTAGAAATGCAAAGAAACAAATGTTCTAAAAGTAAAATATAGCAAAACAGCGATGCAAGTGTTTGGTATGCAAAGATTTGACCCAAAAATTGAGGCTTTCACCCCCACCTCCATGGCCTGGTCCATAGTAGTATTTATATTTTATTTGGTTTAAATATAATTATAGAAGTTACAAAAATCATTTTTTAGTTTTTACGTGAGTTCTTTTTTTCTGGACCCTGGGCTGCTTAAAGAAAACAAACAACCTAAATAAAAAAATCCAATCCTGAGATACAACAAGTAAGCCTTGTTCAAAAAACAAAAAATGGATTCAAGATTTTTGCAACGATGTTTTCTTTTTCTATTTGTTATAGTCCAACTCTAAAACTAGACATAAGGATATCGTGTTGGCCCAATTACACCTTTTAAGTCAGCTTCAAACCTTGGTCACTAACAATGTCCAAAAACAAAAACACCTTGGTCACTTACCAAATAAAAAACCTTGGTCCAAGAAAAAGAAAAGCCAGCATATCTCCGACCAAAACCAACCAACATATCGATCGAGCTAGGATTCTTCTAAATTTTCATCATTTATTATAAATAAAGGATATGAATTTCAACCCCATGTAATCTCGACCACGGCGTCAAAATTGGTTAGATATGTCGGATCAGTCCATTTATTTTTTTAAATAAGTGGAATTTTATTTTCAAATTCGAACCGTTTAAATTCGTGCTAAAGACTCCATCCGATCTTCTTTGGTCTTGCTGCTGATGTCTAGTTTGACTCCTGCCTCAGCAAAGATTGGGGTAACAACACTTCCATCAATTGGTGCTTCATTTTTCCTGGTTACCTGTTGGAAATTGTGGACTTGGAGGAATATGGAACTGCATCAGGACAACTTCACCAGACCGCCCAACTCGCACTTGGTTATTCAGGACTTTTCTCTTTAGATCGAACAGAAGTTCCCCAACTCTAATCATTTGCCTCGTATAACTAGTAGCAGCACCATCTATATCAAGTGGCAACCCCTCCCCACCCCACCCCCAAGAGATTGGATCAAGATTAACACGGATGGAGTCTCTAAAGACAACAGTTCCAGGGCAGGTTATGGAGGACTCATTAGAAATAATGAGGGACAATGGATTATTGGTTTTGTAAGGAATCTTGGATGCTGCTCTGCCCTCATAGCGGAGCTGTAAGGCCTCTACTTAGGACTTAAAACAGCTCGAACTCTGGGCTTCAACAACGTTTGGCTTGAAAGTGATTCTAAAGCTGTTATAGATAGTATCTCCAACAAAAAGTTGAAGAGGGGGGGAGGGATCAATGCTCTATTCTTGGATTGCGTAGCTTCTCTCTTCAGATTGGAATGTAAGGATCACACACGCCTACAGAGAGGCCAATGCTTATGCAGATTGGCTAGCTAATTGGAGCATTCAGCAACATACTGAAACCACCTATTGGAATACTGCTCCTCCGGGAATTAGTCAGTTAATTGTCAGTGATGCTATGGGGATTTCAACACCCTACTCTGTTTCTGTTCTTGGGTAGTTCTGTTTTGGGCCTTTGGCCCATTTGTTAACCAAAAAAAAAATTGTGCTAAAGAAGCTACCCGATTAACTCGTTTAAAATTCGAGTTAAACAGATCAATCCGCAGGCTAAGTCTTTTATTTAATTTTTCTATATTTTTTCTGATTCGACCTGAAAACTAGATTTATCCACTAAAAAATTTTGTTTTCTTTCTTAAAAGCTTTTTGGACTAAAAGTAGTGTTCCTACTTAGGCCCAAGTCAAGAAAGCCCACTCCACCTGAAAACTCCCACAGTCAGCCTACACGCTCAGTATGGAGAAAAGCTAGCCTCGAACCACGACTCAGATGGAGGTCGACCCGACATCAGCTCACCCGACTTGCGTTCCACTCCAACAAAATACGAACGTGGAAAGTTCCATACTTTCCGGCTATAAAGCTCCCACTCTTGGGATGAACTCTCTGTAACTACTATCCACTCCAACAGAATACGAACGTGGGAAGTTTCCATACTTTCCGGCTACAAAGCTCCCACTCTTGGATGAACTCTCTGTAACTACTATATACACAAGCTATATAAAGGCTTGTGATGTACCCAGAAATGGATAATATTACGAAATAAAATATTATCACTTTGTCAAATTTTCTCCTTAAAATCCTATTTTCTTCATCCCTCATTTTCGTCTGCTATTAATTTTAGTGGTAATGCTACATGTATCATTATACACCTTCTTACATTTTATTTATAACACAAAAAATATGAACATAATACGTAAATACAATATATAATAACATAAAACCAGTTGCATATAGCACAAAAATAGTATATCTCAATACATAAATATTAATTCAAATTCTAGCATTCTCTCAAAACTATTTATTACCCAATTTTTTGTTTAATTTTTTTAAATAACTAATTAATTAATTAAACGGATCAATCAGTTTAATTCGCCAGACTTCCTACAAATAAGTTAGACTAAAAAATTTTAACCCGCCTAACACGCTAGTAAAATGGATTGGGTCTAAATGAACCAAACCTCAACCACGTGGATTAGCTAAAGATCTTTAGCACATGCTTAACAAAACTATCCATCCTTCTCATGTTCTGGATCAATCATTACGGCCAATAACTATTTATTTTAATGCACTTGCATTTCATTTTTGGTATTTGCTACAGTAAAAATTAAAATTCAATTTCATATATAATTAAATTATTAAATTAAATTCCTATTTAAGGGAATGTATTATTTTTTTAAAAAAATAAATTTATATACTTTTGTTTATTCTATTTACACAAAAATCTTTTCATTATAGAATTATTATTATTTTTTTAATTGTTCACATCAGTCACCATAAAAGAATAGGAATTTCTCATACAGATGTAAATGACATAGGGTTGGATCTTATTAAAAATATGTACGGATACAAATTTGTTCTACTTTCATTTTTGTGACATAAAGGAAAATTTTATACGGTAAGAGAATTTCTTTGTACCAAATATTTAACCGTTTGTTCTTTCAATGTTTTTTTACTCATCTTTTCAAACCAAACTTACTTTAGTCCCAACAATGACTCCGTCAGCTTCACAAAAAGTAGATCAGAAATGATCAAACATCAAAGAAAAAAAATTCCCTTAAACTGGCAAGACCATTCTCACAATCAAGAGTACAACAATATGCTGATTTTACAATAATATCCTTCAATTGAGTATCTGTTCCTCTATAATCACGTGTATGTACATTGGCTTCCTCGATCACTTCTTCTCCATTTTTCAAGCAATGCAAGTTGGCACCAAGCAGCAAGAAAAGAAACACAACCCTCTCTTCTGCGCTCAATAAAAAAAAAGAGACAAAATGCAAATAAGAAAAACAAAATCACCGAATATAAAACCTTGTCTTTCTCAAAATATATATGCAAAGTAGATCTCAAATATGTGAGCAGATAGTTGAAAATTAAGATAACAAAAGCAATGAGAATGAAGTACCAAAGTGATAATTCCAAATGATTCACAAAAGATTATGTCTCTGACAATTGTATCTGTTAAATACAAAATAATTTCAAATCTAAAGAGAATTATATATCCTTGTGTTTGGAAATAAAAAAATTAAATTGAATGTAATTGAAATGAAAAAAAATTGTCAATCAAAAATTGAAAATATGCTGTCTGAAATAAATCATATAAAATAATCATCAGAAGTTTTTTTAAAGACATCAAAAAGAAAATATTCAAAATTTTTTTTAGAAATTAGAAAGACAATTAAAAGGATAATTTAAGACCCCTAATTATTTTTTGTATCATATAAATTGAAAATTTTATCATTTTCACAAATGTTAGATGAACATTTTTATATTTTACATAAGCCTCACATTTAATTCAACATTAACCAACTCATTTTTTTCACTAAAAGTGCTAGTTCATAATATTTTTATTATTTAAAAAAAAAAACTCAAATCAATTTAATTAAAAAATTACAATCAAATCCTACAAAATATAATAAAATTTAAAATAACAAATTAAAAAAATTCATGAGACATCTAGGAATAAATGTGTTTAGTTTGTGTTTTTATTTTTTGTTTTCATTTTCAGTATTTTTTGTTTTTTGTGAAGAAAAAAGAAAAAATAGTGAAAATAACAAAATCCTATTTTCTGTTGTTTTCTCTTTTTTTTTTTTACAAAATCTAAAAAATAAAAAAATATTAAAAATAAAAACAGAAAATAAAAATACAAACCAAACGCTTCCCTAATTTTTTTTTTTTTAACACTTTTTATGAACTTCACTTGAGAGAAATTAAACACGAAAGAAAACTTTTCTTTTTCTTTTTTTCTTTTTGCATGGTGGTGGGCCAACCTTTTTAGTATTTTGATAAAGAAGGGCAGGTGATATCTTATACAAATCCTCATCAACAGGTTTGGGTGTTGGTCTCTGCATTGGAGTTGGGCTCAGCGGCTCATTATCACTCCCCACACAATTCTTCTTTCTTCTTTCTTTTTCATTTTGGTCACGCACCTTTGCCTGCAATGCCACCATCGCATTTATAATAACAAACATCATCACTTATCATTTATGAATGCTTTACATAAAGTCCTCATCTTTGATTGCCACACAAAGCTGCTTTGTAAACATAAATTTCATTACTTTTCCTAATTTATTGACCTTCTTTTCTTATTTAGCAAAAATATGCTTTAATGATGGGTACTTTAAAAGTATAATAATGAAAAATAAATAAATTCTAGTGTATTTAATTAATTGAAAATGTTAAAAAGGAGAAGAAAGAGTAAAAACAAACACACACAAAAAGAAAAATGAGTTGGATTTAGTTAAAATATAATTTTTAGATCTAGCACGTCTAACTTCAAAATTATTTTTGACATTAAACCACATCTTTTATTACTGTTACACTTACATCCTTTCAGTTTAGGAATGATTATCTAAACGATTATCTAAAGCATAAACTTTAGGTAAATGGTTCAATGACATTGGATCAAATATGTTCTGGTACATCTTAGAATTTAAATTAAGTGAAACATAATTTCATTAGAAAAAGAGAGAACACACAATAAAAAAAAATATGTGTATAAGAGTTGTTTGATAATTATGTATGAGTTGTTTGTATCTCAGTATAATAGACTAACCTATTTATAGGTGAAGAGAGAATTAGAATAATAATAACTCCCTAATATCCTATAATTATTAATAATATTAGACTAATAACATGATAATTGATACTAATTGATCATAATATATTTTAATAAATTCAACCCCAAAATTAGGTTATGACACCAAAAATGTCTGACACTTATATTCTAAAGAGATTATAATGGTTGATAGACGTGGAATTACGAATTTTATAATTTATCGACAAAATAAATAATAAAGAATATATATTTAAATTAGTCCTCAAAAAATTTTGAAGTGAGCATTTTGGTCTCTAATAAAATTAATTATCAAATTAGTGTCCAACGTTTGTCGACATTAGATATTTTAGTCTTTAACAAAATTAATTATCAAATTAGTCTCTAACGTTTGTGGACATTAGATATTTTGGTCCCTAACAAAATTAATTATCAAATTAGTTCCCAACATTAGTAGATATTAGACACTTTAATCATTTCTTAATCTTCTTCATCAACCACTAACAATTTGATTCAACATGATACGTGAAGCTGCTTGGTTCCTCTAAAACTTTATCCACGATCACTTAACGTGTCACATCGAATCATATCGTTAATGATTGACGAAAAAGATGAAAAAAAAAATCTAAAATATCTGACATTCATTAACATTGAAAACTAATTTGATAATCAATTTTATTAAGAATTAAATTAATCTGACAATTAATTTTATTAGAAACTAAAACATCCACTTTAAAATTTCTTGTCCTAATTTGGGTATATATTCATAAATAAATGAGTAAAGCAAGAGGTTTGGACATCATCATTAATTCACCGCTGGGACTGCCTGTTACGCCTCGTGAACATGTCACTGTTTCTTATAATAATTTCTGACTTACGCGTGAATCATGGATGTCTAATAAGAGGGCCCTATTTCAGCAGAGAAGATACCAAAAAGCCAAACTTACTTTCTTTTTTAATCTTCACGGTCCACTCTCACCCAACCAGTTTATTCAGGTTATCAAACAGAAACATAAATGGAGCTTCGTTTGCCGAGACACTTTATTTATAACTATTTTTCAGTTCTTGTTTTCAAATACAGAGTTTTGTCTTGCTCACCAAACAGACAACATGATCGGTTACTGCAATTTTATTAATTATATATTCAAATATAATGTTATTTTATTTTCTTTTCTCTCATAAAATCTTTGGTTTTTTTTTTGTTATTATTGTATTTTTTTAATAAATAATTATCAATTATTTTAGAAATTTCAACATCATTATATTTTTAAAGTTATCATATATTTTATAGAGTTACTACCTACTCCATCTCCTCATATATATAGATTTTGCAGGTTTTTTTATTTTTTTTTTCAACATATTATTTTTGGCTATCTACAAAGTGGCTTTACTCATTAGGACGGTTAACCAAAACCAAAACCAAAACCAAACTCTAATTCTTTTTTTCCCCCTAAAAAATGGCATAATGTCATCAATGATCAATTAGTACATGTGGCAATGCAAATAGATCAACAAGGAAGTTTTTATTTTTTTGGATAGTTATTGCCAAGATGTGAAATAATAGCAATTTCCTGTCTCTATAATGTGAAATAATAACTACGATATGAGCCATACTATACTATGCTGTACAAGTATTTTTATCAACTAAATTTAATCAAATGGATTCTAAATCAACAAAAATGACTACTGAAGAAGAAGAAAAAGAAGGATTATTTGGTTGAAATAAGGATAAGATTATAAGAATAAGGATGTACCCTTGTGCGAGGAACAACGATCATGGCGGGTGTGACAACATGGTTCTCATACAAGTCCCCTGTAACGTAGAGATCGCCGACGTCATCAGAGTGATGATCAGAGTAACTGTATTGATGAAGAAAACCAGCTTCCCTCGCAGACTCAAAGCACTCTGTGAATGGAAGGTTGTCATTCCAATCCCAGCTCCCAAATGCTGGTACATGGTTCCTCTTGTAGTAGTACTCCTATACATATAATAAATTAAAACAATAATAATGGATACATAACATACTCATTCATAATGCAAGTTGAAGCGGCAGTAAATTAAAACTTAAAAAAGGAGTACTCACTTCCATTGTAGCTGAAAGCAAGAGGGAAGAGGGAAGTGGAAGGAACTTGGATGTGCTTTTGAGAGTAAGGAGTAGGTAGCCTTATCTTATGAGTTGTTATGAGGCAAGCGTGGGTTTTGCAAGTGATTTAAAAAGAAGAGAATGTGACTCAGAGAGTGAGAGAGGTTAAAGCGTGGGGTAATGGGTAAGGGATGTAAAGCCAAAAGAAAAAATAACTGGTAATGGTAGGAGTAACAGAAAAGGGTAAAGCAGATAATGAAATTTCACAGTATGCGACAGAGGGACAAAGAGGTAAGGTAAAAAGGATTGGATCAGAACGTGAGAGATAGAGTGAAGGGTCACTTTTGTAGCAGTGCAAAAAAAAGGACAAAAATTACCTCAAATTTCTTAGGAGTTTTTTTTAAACTAATATTAATTTATTTATTTTAACAATAATTCTATTTAACAAGTGATTTTGGCCAAGTAAATGCAATCAAGTGATTTATTTGTATGCTAAATAGAAAACTGTTTCGGTGTCAAATAGTATAAAAAAGTGCACATAAATAAAATTCTATTTGACACCGAAATAGTCTTCTATTTAGCATACAAATAAACCACTTGGTTGCACTTGGTTGGTTAAAACCACTTGTTCAAATAGCATTACCCTGGTTGGCCGAAGCTACTTGTTCACATAGAATTATTGTTAAATTTTAGATATTAAATTATAAATTTTATTAATGTTAATTACTTAAAAATTGTTTATCTATATATTTTATTTTCTATAAAAATACTACAATTATTTAAAAACATAAAAAAAATACATATTTATTATATTTTAAAATAATTTAAAAAAATTTATTGTTAATAAAATTTAGTTCATTTTTATCACTTAAAAGTCAGCATAAATCAATTTGTAAATCACTTTTTGATTTATTTCTAAAATTAAAACATTAAAAAGAAACCAAATTAAGTACTTATGAATTGACATATTTCATTTTCTTTAAATCTCACGTC
>JASCZI010121299.1:672-11288 GCA_036250425.1 Stylosanthes scabra | reverse complement strand
TCAAATTAATTTTTTTTTTTTTTTTTTTTTTTACTCACATCAAAGTAATTTGTAACTTGCAAAGTGTTATTAATTTTTTTTTTTAATTTTCAATAAGAACTGTACTACGGAATCAATATTAGAGAGCTAATAAGTTCAATTAGAAGTTATTATCTAAAATTGATCAAAGTTATCATCCGAAACTAAAAACAATTGTCATCCGAAACACATACAAGTTATCATGCGAAACAGAATACAATTATCATCCGTAACCCTAAACGCTCACCAACATAATTATCATTCGAAATAGATTTATGTTATCATCCAAAACAAAATACAATTATCATCCATAACCTCACCACCACAAGAAGAAGCCACCATCACCAACCACACCACCACAAGAAGAAGAAGAAGAAGAAAAGGCGGCAATGCAGGTGACAGCAGCTTCTTTGCAGAGAAGAGACGGCAGTGCGATGATAGTGGTAGTGGCTTCATTGCTATTATACCTTTTACTCAAATTTCATGGATGTCAAAGCCATCAAACTCTAGATCCTGAAAGGCTCTATAGCGAGGCGCGTCTTCTTCCACTCAATTATGCTCGTCTTTACCATTTCCATTGTTTTCTCTGTTTCGCACCTTCTCTACCTTTGACTTGGCCAACGTAGCTCCGGTAACCTTCACCGACTGCATCGCCACGGATTCTGAATCGAGTTTTGAAAACACTATTCTGCAGAGCCGCGTGCTCAGCACTTTCTGGAGCTCCTTCTATTGTGAGAAAGAAGAAGAAGAAGAAGAAGAAGAAGAAGAAGAGGCGTGACGGCGATGGCGGCGCGAGTGATGACTGCGCGGCATGGTGGCAATGGTGGTGCGTAGGGAGAAGATTAGGGTTTCAACATTTAGCTCATGTACTTTATGGGCTCTCAAACCTTACTCTCTATATTTTTCCTTTCGATAAATATAATTTATTCGTTACTTATAAATTTGTCTTGTCTAATTATCTAAAAAATAAAATAAATTCATAATTCAATAATTCGTTTAGTATCCAGGATCAAAATTGTTTTCATATTTTGTATTGAAGGTTCAACTATCCAAGGTATCTCCAAAACAAGTTTTCGACAAGTACTTAGGACTCTTTTAGATTCTTAGGAATAAATACCATAATATTAGGAATCTTAATCTTAGAATGAGAATGAAGATGATGATTTGGAATCTTTTGACAAATACTCTTAATTTCTACTTTTGTTGTGATGTTTAAATTCAAAGTTTTGTATTTTGACTTGTTATATCTTTCTTGGAGCTTTTTAGGTGGTGATAATGGAGCTTTAATATTTGGAATTCTATCTATAGAATGAAAAAATATGAGTATATATCTAAAATAATCACAGTTACATATTTAAAATTTTTTCATAAACGTTAGACCACTAAATACTTTTATCGCCAAAAACAAAACTATATTTCTGTATTTTAACTTTGTTTCTTCTTCCTTTTTTTTTGTTTTTTAATTTACAAATTTCTGTTGAAAACTCTTTCGTTTAGCAATCCAGTGCCTTTGACAGCCAGTCAGCCAATCATCTATATCGGTAAAAAAAATAAAATAAAATAGATTCACTCCCACAATTGCTTGACCAAAAAATTACTCTTCAACATTAATTTACCTAGTGTCATTGATCTTTCGATCAACTTGGGGTTTCATATTATATTTTTATAGATCATATATAACAGAAACATGGGTCTCATATATTTTTAAGGATCGACAGAAATATTTTTCACAAATGGTCATCATATTTACATGTTCCCATTCTCTTCTGCTGATGAATCAGAAGCAGAGTCGTCGAGTGTGGAATTTGATGTAGTCTCCAATTGACTCCCACTCTCACTGTCTGAAGTTCCTCCTGCTCTTTCTTCATGAGGGTGTTTTAAGAACCAGTACATTATACTTGCTGTTAGTGTAAGGATCATCTTTTGATTCACCTGAGCATGTTTTCAAAGAAAAAAGGAACTGTTAATCTAATTCTAAATGAGACTGTCAAATACTAATAATCCTTTACTATTTCCAGAAAATGGTTTGTTTCAACAATTTATTTTATTGACCATGTAAAAGCTAGATTGTAGAAAGTAAATAATAAGTTGTTATATTTGAATACTTAGTAATAAAATAATTTCTTGAGTATTTTCAAATGTGAATTTCCAATGTTACATGTATATAAAAATGCTAAATATAGACAAAAAATTATTCACCGAATATATGAGAACAGCCAATTAAAATACTCTAGACGGGTCGAATTGTATATGATTAGGTAGAATCAGAATATAAAATCACATAAAAACAAAAACTATAAGTACTAATTTGATTTGGGATTGGGGCGGGCGGGGGCCTTAAAGTAGTCTAAATTAATTATAAGATAAAATCTCAAGGATCAAATTTTTGCGAATTATTCAACATAATGTGGTTATAAAAATCTAATATCATGCACAATTTAACTTATTAACTACAAGCACATAAATAGTTATATATATCCCCTCTGTTTTATTGATTATGTGACCTTGGTAATATGCAGTAATAAAACAATATAGATTCCAAACTACCTCAGTGATATCTTCAGGAAGCAGGAATATAGAACATCCAAGCTTTCTTGCAATACTGATGATGTAGGTGGCATTCATATGTTTCTCCTGATCTGTGTAAGATAAAACATGGACTACATGAAGTATATGAGATAAACCGTATCCGAGTGTATCTTCATAGTATCAAATACGTATGGAGATTATTTTACCCATGAACAACTACTGAACAAAGTATGAATGCCTTAAAAATCCAGAATTCTAGATAGAAAGAAGCAATCTAAAAGATTGAGAGTCAAAAAAAGAAAACATACCGGTCACTCCTTTTGTCACAAGACCCCAATTTACAGACCTGGTCTGTACTGCACTAAGAAGCTCAAGGAAAAATATTCCATCTGATAAACTTTTATCCTGAAATGAGAATTAATTACAATAATTAGTCCCAACAAATGGTTCTTCTGTTAAAACATAATGACACACTTGATAAAGGGATCTAGTTGCGCCACGAAAATGATGGTTAAGAGTTGGATTGTCACTTTCTTTTTGTGAGGGGATGGGTGGTCCGTTGGTGAAATGGTTGGATGGAAAGAAGAGGTTATTTGTCCCAACTTATTGGTTTTTTTTCTTTGGTTTCCCACGATATCTCCCAACCCAGCAAGTCAATGACTAATTCGCCGCGGATCTAAGCTCCATTTAAAGGTCTACCACCAGGTGGGATTCGAATCTCTAACACTTGCTTAAGTGGACAAATAAGCTGACCACTAGATCAACCCGAGTTGGTTCTGTCATTAAGAGATCGGACCAAATCGATAAAAGGGGTCTAGTTGTCTGACGAAGATGATGCTTAGGAGTCGAATTATCATTTTCATTTTACCAGAGGGTGGGTGGCCCTTCCATAAAATGGTTAGGGCGAGAGTGGAATTTTACTCCTTATTTCATTAGGACATTGTCTTAACTTTTTACAATGTCAGTAACTAATTTACCGGATGTAAAATCCAAAAGGATCTATTTGGAGGTTTACTCCATGTACCTTAAAACTATCCATTCGTCTTTGACTTCCGGAGCTGCTCACTTTGCTGTTTGCCCATTGCAGAATATCAGTATCAGTTATTTCCTTCCCATGAGAGTGAAATCTCAAGTTCTTCAGAAGTTGTAGGATATTGTATCGCATCAGTTGCCACAAATAAGCTGCAGACAAGATTAAGTGATTAACAATATTCTGTTAGACTTTAGACACTTTTAAGTGTTTGCATAGTGTAAAAAACAGAGATAAATCAGCAACATACCTAGTATTAATTTTTTATATCCCTGCACAATGTCATTACCGGCAATGTTTACCAGGGAAAATTTAAGTTGTTTCCCTATTTTCACGACCTGGTTGCAGTTCTCGACTTTCTTAAATGGCATCTTAATTGGAGGCTTGTTAGCAATCTTCCAATTAACAATCCCAGGTGACACCTTATCAAGAGTCTCTAAGAGTACCCACCTGTAAATAAGCAGCATCTTCCGGCTTAAAAGATTAAAAAATCTCTTAAGTGAAGCAATTTATGAGAAAAAAAATTAACAACATTTGTGATCTGTTATGTATAGATACATGATATTGGACACTTTGCTAACTCACACCTCATTTTAGTGCTAACTCACCCGTTTCTGACATCCTCAAAGACATTGTTGATGTATGTTGAATTTCCAAGGCTATTCATCCAGAGGCGAAAGGCTCTCTCTTCTCTTGAGTCCTGCGTATCATCTGGCAGTGCTTCGAGCAGTGAACTCTGTTTTGTTTGGGTGGAAAGTCCATTCCTATAAGAGGATAGAGAGGTAAGGTGAAGACTCAAGAAAAATAATAAGGTGTTTGTTACGGTTCCTACAACCCAGCTGCTTAAATCAAATATAAAGGAATGAGCCCCACATTAATATATGTCCCCAACACAATAGGTGGGTCATATTTCGACAAATTCAACAAGAATTCTCAAGGAACCAGAGAATTTGCCAAAATATGGGCAATCAAATTCATATTCAATACTAGTGTGCAAAGACACCAAACAGCATGATGACTTGATGAGCAATGGCGCCACTAGCCATATGTTTAAAAAGGTTTGTATACATATTTGTGAATTGTGAGGGAATCAAATTCGATAGTCCAGCTAAACCTAGGGTTACGAGTTGATGAGCATGAGTTAACTTGAGGGTTAGATAACCTTGCCTAGTTGATAATCTTATGAACACATTGAGTGTCAATTTGTGGTTAATTTGTGACAAGAAATTAAGCTTGAAGAACAAGTCACCATTACTTTGGATTTACAATCAGGAAATTTTCAGCTGCAAATGCATAATATAAATTAGTAAGTTTTATTTGATAAGTGTCTTAAAAAAATATCGCAATCAAACGAAGCTACAACGAATAAAAGTGGTGTCTATCCTTGTCGCCATTGTCCTCATTTTAGAAAATTGACTAAATTTTGACTATTTCGATATTTATCAACTACATATCTGTGTCTCTGACTGTCACAGGCCTAACAGAAGTATGAGGGTCATCACAAGATTTGAAAAACACTCTAAACTTATGATATATTGGTTAGCAGAAAGGGTATAATCACCTGTGCTTGAAAATATGTGCAACAAAAGCAAGATTAAGATTTGGGGAACCTTCCACTATATCCCTTGCAGTCAAGTATCGTTTGCAACCCATCTTATCAGCATGTTCAAGCACTAACTTGGCTCTTTCAAAAGGATTTTTAACTGTCAATGTGGAAGGATTTGTGTATTCAGGTGCAAGAACATTTAAAAGATGAGCATAAGCCTCAGCATCCTGCAAGGGAATATCAATATATAATCAAATACCTATTATTTGCAATAAAATATGTTTTATACATAAATATATTGTTTTATTATATTCGCTTCAGCCCCAGTTGAACCATTAAACAATTGAACCTCCGGTTCTACAAGTTCGGTTTTCAAAACCTTGGTCCTACTTTAGTGAAGCTAATAATACTAGATTGTGATTTTAAAAATTACTAGTTACCTTAACATCAGAGGAGAAGTTTGTGACAATCTTCTTGTACCCTGATTTCTTCAAATGGAAATTCATCCACCTTAACAAGATCTTTTCTGGTGGAAGACTCATCAGCTCTTCCATATCCTGTTGATTTTAAAACTATGAAGATACATAAAACAAATGAATGATTATAAAAAAGATAAAGGTAATGAAGCAATTATTACCTTACTATCATCGACCAGCTCCACAAGCTGAGGAGTTTTCTTTAGGTTCAGGTCTGCCAATAGTTGTATCTGTTTAGCAGTCAGCACACCAACACCACTATGAATCTCAAAAATCAATCTATTAATTATGAGTAACATTTTAGTCAATGATCATTTTACCTTAATAATCTGTGAAATCAATCCAAGCACCAGATGACGCTGAAATAAAACAAAAATTAAGTTGAATAGAAAGAATATGCAAATAGATGGAATTATTTCTCTTAGGAAATTTCTAGTCCCCTCCCCGTTTTGAACATTTGAGCTCATCATTTAGCTTAAATTCTAAATGATACTGCTTTGAAGCTTGAACTATTACTAGACTAAACCCAGTTAAATACATTTGTGACAGGAAAATGAAGACTTTGATTTTGAACATAATCTAGTAAGTTATTTCAAGGACACATTACACATCAGTGATAATTCTACCTTGATATGTAAAAACTAGAAATGCATACACATACCCTTCCTTCAATGAGGTCTTGAGTGCCAATGTTGACTACAGTACATCCTATTGCTTTAGCAGAGTTGAGGCAAAGCGTGTGATTTTCGTTCCTTTCCCACGGATTAAGTAATCTTTTTGTATTGATTGCGCGTTCATCAATGGTCCCCGGAACTGCCACATTAATAAGCTTACTGCAACAAATGTTCATTTTGCATCAGTAACACAAGCCATTGCCATAGAAAGTAAAATAAATATAAATATATATAAAAAAGGTAAGCTTATACTACCAAAGAAGAACACCATCTTTTGCGATTTCAAAGAGGTCATTGGTTGAAGGATCTATAGGAAGGTACTTGTTGAGGAACTCATCTCTTCCAAGAAGATAGTTATTTATGTGTGCAACATATGATGCCTTCTCAGATTCACTTATGGTGTGAAGCAATGTGGTGGTAGCAGCCTTCAGGAATGCCGAGGAGTTCTTCGCAGCAGTACTTCCAGTTCTTGAACTTGCAAAAGTTTGTAGTTTCAAGTAAACCTGTCATATCATTATACCACTCTCATATGTTATCACTCAAACAAAGCTCTGTCCCAGCACTCATACGTTAATTGAATGACAAGTTATCAACCAGCATTTTGGTATAAGTTGATTGAAGAGAGTAAATCTCGGAGCACCTAATAAAAACTCTTGCAAAATTCGAACTGAGATGAAAGATTGGGAATTGGGAGAGATCAGAAAAAAAGGATAGAACTAAAAAGCGATCTGTTCGTGTGGATATACTACTTCTAATAAAGAGAAATAAATTTAAAAAAAAAAAAAAACTTATATCCTGAAAAAGTTGATACTTGAAAGGATAACTTTGAATCCAGAATAATAATAATAATTAGATACCTTGAGAAACAACTCAAAGTCGACATCGTCATCAGTGTTCTGATACAAATTGTTGATGAAAGAAACTCTCTCTTGCTCACTCAGATTTTCTCCCACAGCTTTGATCCTTGACATCTTGGAAGCTAATTCCCCAATCGTAAGCTTCCCACTCTCCCTACGCATGCTTACGAACTGCACTCACATCCACATCCACATCCACAAACAAAAACGATCATATATAATATAACCAATGATCCGATCAAGAAAGCGATATTTAACAAAGCATGAAAACTTACTTGCGATTTCAAGCTTCGAAGCTCCACCTGAGTGAACTGGTTCTGTAGCCATGGATCTGAAACAAGAATTCCCCAGTGATTGGACATGTTATTTATTTATTTATGCTAAGAAGAAGAAGAAGAAGAAGAATGGTAGGGAAGATGAGAGATCAGAAATCAGAAGTAAAAAGGAAGGCTATGTTTCTTTCTCTAACTAGCTTTGGCTTGCTCTTTTTTCTATCTAAATCACGTTATTTGTTTCTCTCTTATTAAAAAGTAGGAACGGGTAGGAGAGTGTGTTAGAGAAGGTGGCAGAAGAAGAAGAGGAGCAAACACTCTGGGACAGGGAAGAGCTGTCACATTTCAAAGTTGTTTAGGAGAGAGAGAGAATTCAAATTATTACAACAAGGTCCTTCCACACTTCATCCTAACTTGTATAAGCTCCTAAACACTCGCTTTAGGGCCCCCCATTTGTTGCCCGTTACAGAAATAGTTAATTAATTTCAAAGTTACTTTTCATAATATAATCCCTGTGTCTTTTTTAATTTATTTAATTTAATTTAAGCTCTCGTTATCTCAAAACTCAAGTGTTATTATAGTTATATTAATTCTTCAGGGAAACTTGTTAATTACTATAAGAGAAATTTTTTATGACAAGTAAATTTAATTTGGTATAACCAGGAAATATAAGCAGTAATGTTTTTACATATTGTAAGTATAAAAATATAAGTACAAAATATATATAATATGAATATAATATTTAAAAATTATATGTGCAAATATGATAAATAGTGGGTTTTGGATAGATTAAAATTCTTGTACATGAGCTAATGCAATATGTCCTCTAATAATGTAATGAACTACTTTTATCATCATTCTTATTCTTATGCAATTTGTTACTGTTAGTGTATTTTGATGAGCTTCTTAGTAAAGAAATTGTGGGTTTTGGATAGACTAAATTCTTGTACATGAGCTAATGCAACATGTCCTCTAATAATGTAATGAATTACTTTTATCATCATTTTTATAAGTAGCGTTTGGTGAAGAGGATTGTGATTGAGATACAATATTATGTTTGTTGAATAGGGATTAAAACTAAAATTTCAGTCTCAGTTTTTAAAATTACAGTATTTTTAGTATCTCTAGGGAGACTAAGACTGAGACTTTAATAACTTTTTTTTTACTCAAATACCCTCACTCAACATTAAAGTTTTCAATATTAATCTTTGTTTCTTCACTATCGACTTAATTTAATCTCTATTTTCTAGTCTTTATTTACAAATTTAATTCAGTCTCAGTCTCTCAATCCCAATCTCTCTTTCAAATGCTATCATACAATTTGTGAAATTACAAGTTATAGCTTCACCATATATCTCGGACTGAATTTTGATAATTAATAAACAAAGATATAATATTAATATACTAAATTGTATACGTAATATAAGTGAACTAGGTACATTACAAGGGTTAGTCTAATGTATATGTATGCCTTACCTAGAAATGCACCGAATTCCGAAAATTATTTTTGATATGGGATTTAGGAGGGAGAAATGCCAAGATATTGGCTTAATTTGGTGATTTGCATGAATATGGGGGGCGAAGAATGCGTCAATGACGAAAAGAGGGTTTTTTTTTTATTTTTAAAATGAAGAAGAATGCGTCAATGACGTATTGCTTTATTTATTTAATAAAAAAAAATGAAAATAAATGGACGGCCCAGATGAATGACGAGGGAGATCTTGCGGCTGACAAGGAGAGAGAATCCGTCAATGACGGATTGCGTGGCATGGAAAAGATGGAGGAGCAGGAAATCGACGGCCCAGATGAGGTTGAAACATGATCCTGCGGCTGAATTGGAATCCGTCATCCACGGATTTTCTCTCTTCATTTTAAAATGAACGGCTCCGATTACCTGATGCAGAGATCGTGTGGTGCTGGGGCATTTGGAATCCGTGTTTGACGCATTTACTCCTGCATGCAGAGCCAACGATCCAACGGTTGGGCAGCGAGATGATGTTGATCCAACGGCCAGGGAGTAATGGGTAAAACAAGCCTTCTAAGTGAACGAAGCTCACTTTTGCTTGATTCCAGAACCTCATCGTCCTCTACACACCTCCTAGTTTCCTCCAAACCTTTGAAACCTCTGAAATTGGCAAAAAAAAATGGTGAAGCTTAGAAAGCATATCATTGAAAAATTTAACAATCCTGATTATGTAAGTTCTTATCTTTTATTAAATTTTTTTCATAGTTTTTTTGCATGGATTTAAAAAAAATAGTTGGCATTGTGAGTAATTGTGTGTGTTGTTGTTGTTAGTTAACTGTGAATAGTGAAATAGATTTATTTTTTTTGTTGTTATATTAGGACCGGATAGTGAAATAGATTTTTTTTTTGTTGTTATATTGGATAGTGAAATGGAATTTTTTTTTTTTATTGTTATATTAGGTTAGCAAGTTAGTGGCATAGTTTAGGATTAGTGTATATAATATATATAGTTATTTTGTTGATTATTGTTGTGGGATCCCGTAAACTATAATAATTTAGAAGTATTTTTTAATAGTTAATAGTAGTTGTTGTTATAATCCTAGTTACTATTTTAAGTGTTGATATTTGGGTTGGTTTTATTTAATAGTTAGTCAAGTAATTTATTTTAAAGCATATTTAATTTTTTTAATATTTTTTTAGTACTCTTAGTACTTTCTTTTAGTACGTTGTAATTTTTTATTTAATTAGCTATGTTCAATAACATCAACAAATCATATTATAAAATAATAATAATAATAAATATGACACACAAAAATCATAATTACAAAAAGGGCAAGATATTTATTTAAACCAATCCTCTTCATGTATTACTCATTCACACCAATAAGAAGAATATCATCAGATTGCACCAATTCACATTTTCTATAGGATCCGTGGGAGGTTGCAAAGGCTTACAGAAATGCTGGACCCCACAGCTGTTTACAAATTCAGCTGATGCCTTCCACGGTTTTTGTTCAACTTGGCACAAAGAAAAACAAAGAAGACAGCTGAGGGATGCCACAGATTCAATGCAAATGGAGCCAAATCGAATTTAGCAAAAAAGGCTGAGGGGTGCCAAGAAAGGAAGCTTGCAGATCAAGAAACGAAATTAGGTAGCAAAACAGAGCAAGGCTCCACGCATATGCGTGGAAGACCACGCATATGCGTGCTGCTCATACCCCAACCCACATCTAAGTATGCTAGCTGCAG
>JASCZI010121298.1:25582-38253 GCA_036250425.1 Stylosanthes scabra | reverse complement strand
GTTATTTAAAACGGTCGAACCTCCGGTTGAACCGATCGGACCTCAAAAACCTTTAACCTCTTGCTCGAACGGTTCGATGACCGGTCCGGTTTTCAGAACCTTGGTTATCTCACAACAATTGTATCTCCTTGTTCATGAATAATTGCTCCAATTAGAGTGATAGCAGAAGGTAGTACGTCAATGCCACCGGCAAGGCAACAAGCATTCCCAGTAACACTCTGCTCACCACCAAAACCAAACGTTAATGGTTTAATTTTAATACACCGATAACATAATATTCTTACAATTTTAGCACTAGCATGCAACATTTTTTTTTTGTCTTCGAACATTAAAATCAAATTTGTCTCACATTTCTCAAAAAGTTATGGTTAGGTATTAGAATTTACCCTGTGCTTAAAACTGAAGGATGAAGATCATACTCTTTGGCAAAAACAAAAGGAACAATTCCTTGGGGTAGAGCTGCCTGCACATGTAAAATCATTTTCTCACAATTTCATGGACAACATAATTTCACTAATTACAAAATCTTCGATAAAAATTATTACAGCAATTAGGGTTTAGGATTTAAGGTACCTGAACAATTGCCACTTTGAGGGACCTGCCCTTTAATCCGACGACAAGGGAGGCCAAAGCCATTAGAGCAGGACCAGCAAGAAATTTTAGCCCTAATGCAACCATTGTCATCCTTGGACCACATGCTATAATGCTTGACCTTGATGCCATAAATAGACCTAAGTTCCAATTACTCATGGTGAAATAAGATTACATTGATGATAATGAACATTATTATGCTTTTAAAAAGAACGCTTGAATTTAATTTTTTTTGTTAAAAAAAACGTACCTAAGCTGAATGCTGCCATACCTAGACCCCCATTGGATAATATTGTTATTGATTGATTAATAACATCTGGTAGATTCACTCCCCATCTGGAACAAGATTTCACAGTTACCCTAATTTAATTATTTATATCTAATAATGCAATGAACATAGAAAATCAAATCTCCCATTTACATGGAATTATTACCTGAAGTGTATGCATGACCAAATAAGACCAATTAAAGTTGCATGGGTGTTAGGGTTTGTGATTAACTCCCTTCCAACTGTCATAAGAATCAACATTGTTTTCTTTTTTCTGTCCCTCCTCCTAGCAGGTTCTGCTTCTTCTTCATCTTCCTCTTCTTTTGGTTGTAATTCCTGAGAGTTCTCTGTTTCTCCTTTAAGCAGAGGATATAAGAAGGAAGAGAAAGTATTAGAAAAGAAATTATTACACCTCTTTCATTGATTCTATTTTAGAGGAATAAGTTTTGAAATAGAATCTAGTTGAGGGGGGGAAAATACAAAATAGACAAGAAAAGAAACTTAAAATTAGTTTTGCCTTTGGCCCCACTTTTGTTTTAATAGGTTACTTCAGTTGACTGCACAAGAATAAATTATCTAAGTTTTCCTATGCTTAAATAATTTTTTAAAAAATATATAAAGAAAGGGTATATAAAATATTGAAATCTCAATTATCACAGTCAGCTTTGGATTTAGGGTTTGGTAAGCAAGTATGAGTGACAAACTCACAATGACAATGGTGAAAAATATTAACAAATAAAGAAAATTATTAGGAATCTACCTATAATAATATTTTTTATTTGGGTAATTCTTAATTATTAATTTTCAATTTTACTTTAATCTAAATATCTTTAATTAAATAATGCAAATTAATACCAATCACCACATAACTTAGCTTTAGGATGGTATATGTCTGTACGACTATTAATTTAACCATAAATCTTAAACCTCAAAAGAGATCGTTATCTTTAAGTAATTCTGCTCAACTCGAGGAGAATTACATCTAAAGGGGCACGTATGATTTCGTTTCGAAAAAGAAAAATACAAACTAGTAAAATCCAAATGGAAAATATATACCTATGGCTTGTGACGGTGGCGGCGGCGGCAGAGTGTCAGGCATGGTTCTGGCCGGAATAGCCGCGTCGAGTTCATGAAGAAACAAGAGCAAATTATACCAGATGAGGCTCTGAAGGACAATAATCTGTGGAAGAAGAAGAGCAGCATCATCTCTATACATAGCCTTCATGAGAGGAATCCCAAGGATCAAAGTGTTTGGAAGTGTTGACAATGAAAGACCAGTTATGATCCACTTCAACCCTCCTCTCCCACTAACCTTAATCACTATTGTTAATGCCAAAAATGCAAGCAATTTCTGAACAAAATCAGCATACATTAGCTTCAGGCTCATCTTGTAGAAGTTGTTGGAAGAAATAACTTGGAATGATAGCAAAGGCACTGAGAATTTTGCAACAAATTTGTTTATCCCTGAACATTGCTCTGCACTGAAGATTTTCCACCATTTAACAGAAACATAGGCTAATATCATTGTAACATATAATGGGACAGTGGCTGTTATTACATGATAAACATCTTCTAAGGAAATCATGATGATTATGATTATGATGATGATGTCTTAACTGTTTGAAATATATATGTTAGGATATATTCATATATAAACCTTAATAATAAGCTATCTAATAACATTGCTTTTTTTGAAGGCTTTGAGAATTATATTATTAGTGAGATATAGAATAGAATAGAATAATCTGTTTTATGAGATGCTTCTTTTTTTTTCTTCTTTCATAGTGACCTATCAGCCTCTTATATTCTCTAGCAGCCTTAGTAATGTCCACTTTGCTTTAATAGGCCATAACATTCAAACAAAAGAAATGCCACTCTTTGGTAATTATTAGATTTTATTAAGATAATTTAATTTGAGATTTTTTTTTCGTTTTCATAATAACCATGATTTATTTATTTGAATTAAAATATTTACAAAATATATAAAAATCACTTAAAATACAGATGCACACGTGCGCGTGCGTGCACGCACATATATATACATACATGTTACTTAGTCGGCTAGAATAATAAAATATTTCATAAGTATAATAAATATTTTTTTATAAAGATTAAATATGTATTTCTAATTTTCTATACTATGCTTAATTTTTGTTCTTCATATGAGATAGTTAGATGTGAATTTATATTGGTATCTTGCCATTTTCAATATGCAATAAACAAAACCCAACAAAAATAGAATGCGTTTTGTGATTTTACAATGAATCCGTTAAATTTTTGGGGTGATAGGAATTGATAGTAAAAAAAAAAACATTGATAGATTCCCTATTTAATTTCTTGTAATAATCAATAAATGTTGTACTTCATGCATATATAGGTTCTTAAGAAAATAAATAATGAACCATGAAAAATAACAAATATCCGAATTTTCAATAGTTAAGAACTTGATGTATAGTCGGATGTGGTAACTGATAAGTTATAATTCATATGGTATTTTTTTCTCTTCATTGTAAGAGATACTAGGTTTGAATCTCACTTAAGACATAAAAAATTGGATTTGATAGACTCTTACAATGCTTAGAAGGGAGAATATAGAAGTGAATTGGTAGTGAAGCAATGAAAGACTTACTTAAGAACCATTATATATACAAAGTAGAATAATTTGTAAATTTGGTCAAAATAAAGTGTGACAAATAAGTGTTGCGACACAGAATTTCGCCACAAAAAGACACTTAATAATCACTTTAAAGAAGGTTAAGCGAGCTTGTTATTGATATAAGTAGTCTTTGACATATCATTAGGTTATTGTTTATAGAATCGCTTAAACTAATTAGCATAATGATTGATGATCTATTAAGAATTTTATTATAGTAACATTTTATTATAGTTAAAAAGAAAAACTAATAAAAAAATTATGCTATATAATATAGATGTTTATTAATTTAGTAAATATTTTTACTCTTCAATTCTATTCTTTATTAAATGTGAACTACTTACATGACAAACATTATTTCAATATTTTCCCTTTCTGATAAAGTTTAACATAACTTTGACTTATTAGTTTGATATATAAAAGAAAAAGAAAAAAAAAGAAATGAAAAAGAAAAGAGAAACAAAATAAATAAAAAGAAGTTGAATATATAATATATTGCTGAAGCATGTGAAGCTTTTAAGATACTAACCCTACCACACTTAGGTAAATAAAAAGAAGTTGAATATATAATATAATTAATTACCTATATTCCTGCAGAGAATTCGCCCCATAAAGCCATTTTTGCAGTGATTCCAAATTATTAAATAACTTTACCGGAGCATGGTTTTCTTTTCTTTTCTTTAGTAGTGTTTGGCCAAACTATTTTTTAAGTTACATCTTTTAAAGAAATAGAAAACAATAAAAATTAGTTGATAAAACTTTTGTATATCTAAGTATTCAAACATTACAAATGTAAAATCTAATAATTATTGATAGGTTAAATCCCTGTCTTATTCTATGTGATGTCACTAAATTTGTAGGTAATTATTAATTTCAAGTATCTCTCTACCCTCATTTTGAAATTTTAATTATATGTCGTTGTTGGTAAAAAAAAACATTTATCTTAATGAAATATACTAAGATATATTCGTGTGAGGTGGATGAAAACGTTTTATAACATTATTGTTAATATTTTATAGGGGTTTAATTACAAATTTAAAACTAATATATAGAAATCAAATTGAAAATTTTTTAAATATAAAAACCTAATTAAAGATTTGGAAAAATTATAAATACTAATAAAATTTTATCAAAGTTCTTCATAGCAAAATATTAACCTTATTATTATTATTATTATTATTATTATTATTATTATTATTATTATTTAATAATTTTCTTTTTGTTATGAAGGATGATGGGGGATTATTTAAATTAAATCACAAAAACTAACATTCCTTCCATCCTCTCCTTACATGGCTACATTAAATAATTTTGTTAATCAGTGTTCTCCCTTGATCCTCTATATGTAATCAACATGAACATTGATACACCAAAAGAATCAAACAAACAACATATTTGGTGGGCCAATTTGAAGGCCTATGTTTGTTGATATGCCAACCATGCATGTTGGAGGCACAAGTGCTTGTAGCCCCATCACCCTTACTTCATTTCTTTGATGCACATTCTTGTTTCCTCTTTGTTAATTTCTCTTGATGAATATTTTTATTTGGTGTATAAAGGCATCACAAGTAGTATATATGCTTAACAAATGGATTTGGCAGTGTTGTTTCTTTCCTATAATGAGTGAAAAAAAAATTATTTCATATAATAAAATCAAATCAATGGAGATGGATTTTGTTGTGGTTGGTTACCATCAAAGGGTACGGACTATATACGATGGACTAACGTGAGTGAATTTATTCTCCTCTTATTTGCAATGATGAGAAGTTTCCTTAGAAAAAATATTATATTCTAAGCTTTTATTTTATTTTATTTTATTTTCTCTTATCTAATTTTATTTTGGTGAGAATTCCTTTATAAATAACTGAGTGACTTTAAAAATTTTAACATGTGTAATCATGTTTATCCGTATAAAAGATATCACATATGCTATAAAAATACGTATTTAGTATTATATATATATATATATATATATAATTATTTTACAATAAAAATTTGATTATTTTATTGTGGATGGTTTGATAATTTATTGAGTTAAAACAATTATATAAATTAATTTTTTTTTATCAAAGGCTGTTGTATTTATTTTATCGGTGTAATAAAATGAGTATAAAAGAGATAGGTTCAAACTAGGACAACCAATAAAAAAAAAGAAAGTGGGTACTCCACTAAAATTAAACTAGAATTAAAAAAACACAATAGTATTAAAGAAAGGGAAAGTAGCAATAAGAGAGTAATGTTCAATGAGGGTGGTGCCGGTAATACTCTCTTATCATCTCCGCAGCCAAAGAGAGTACATGGTCTGTTGTCCCTGCTATACCCTCAAAGATGCGCAAATTTCGATCATTCCAAAGCTTCCAAAGGATTGTGGCGAAGTTGCTAGCTCGTCTACGCCACTGGGGTTGTTGTTTCAGGTCATTCATAATTCGAAGCCACCATTGCCAAAACCTTGTTGCAGAACCCAGAGCAGTAAGCATGCGAAAATTCCAAATTTTCCCAGACATCCACTGCAAAAGGGCATTGTGCCAGGCAATGGATAACAGATTCCCCAAATTTTCACATCTAGGGTAGACGTCAATCACAGAAGGAATCCTTTAATTCAACCGAGTGTGCACTGTGAGTCCGTTATGCAAGGCCTTCCAAAGGAAAGTTTTCACTTTCGGAGGACATTTGAGCTCCCAAAGGGTCTTCCACATTTGCTTCTGGCGGCACTGATCCGAGAGGAACTCAATAGGGGATGGAATAATTGGAAGGCAATTTGATATCCAGAAGCTACCGTCTTTCTGCCTCTTTTCTCCATAGTCCAGGTAGACTATCTTCTCCCTCATTATGAATCTGTGTTTTTAAAATTGCTGAAGCAATATTTGGAATGAATATATTTCTGATTAACTCTGCCTTCCAATGGTTGTTATCATCTATTAATTGCGAAACCCTCTGGTTCCTACTTGTGCGGACCCTTGTTGAAATATAGAAATAAGACGAAAATTACACAGCCATGGGTCTTCAAATACCCGAATTCGATTACCATTAGCAACCTTCCATAATAAACCTTTCTCTAACACCTTTCTTCCTTCCAATAAACTTCTTCAAGCCCAAGAGGGATTATTACCAATGACAGCATTAGAGAAATCTGTTCTGGGAAAATATTTGCCTTTGTATAATCTGCCAAGAAGAGAATTAGACTTTAGAAGTATCCTCCAACCCTGTTTAGCTAGCATCCCTAAATTGAAGGCTTTTAGATCTTTAAAGCCAAGTTCACCCAGATTTTTATCCCTGCAAAATATATCCCAACCAATCCAATAAAGTCTCTGTTCATTATTTCTTTGTCATAATTCATAATTTTCTTATGAATTTCTTCGAGGAGAGAGTCTGAAAGTTTGAAGCATGACAGGGTGTATAAATTAATTAACATGTAAAAACATACACAATTATATAATAATTAATTTAGGGTTATTCTAGGTTTACATAAAAAATAAGCTGTCAAATTAAACATTAATATAAAATACATATTAAAATATAAAATATACATTATTAATAACTTAAATCATATATTTATTCATATATAAATACTTCATTACTAATTCAATAGTTGAATTTTGATGTGTAAATGATATTTTTGATTAATTTAATAACTGAATTTTTATATGTTTACATCATTTTTGTATTTTGAACAACTAATAAAATTTTAAGGATGATGCTATTTGAACAAATGGTTTTGGTTAACTAAGTGTAACCAAGTGATTTATTTCTATGCTAAATAGAATATTATTTTGGCGTCAAATAGTATAAAAAAGTGCACCTAAATAAAGTTCCATTTGTTACCGAAATAGTCTTCTATTTAGCATACAAATAAATCACTTGATTGCAATTGGTTGGCCAAAACCACTTGTTCACATAGAATTATTGAAATTTTAAATCATCAAATTTAACTTTTGATTTTAGTTTAATATCAATTTGGGTCTCACACAATATTACATCATCATTTATGAAATCATATGTCATTTGATACAATATTTAAGATTAGCAATTCTGATGATAGTCTTAATTTATTTTAATTTATTTTAATTATTCTAAATAATTTCAATTAAATTGTGAAAAAAACTAAAATAAAAATTAAATAATTACTTATATATCATTAAGCATAACAATATTATGAATTGTCCGAGTCACAAAACACAATTTGCTTCGCAAAATCATTCAATTGAAATCATTATAGTTTTCCTCCCCGACAAAGGATTGAAATTCATAGGGATATAATAAGTAAACAAGTATTTTGAAAAAGAGATAATAGGAATAAGTAAATACAAAAAAGAAATGTTAAGAATTTGAAATTTTTGAGGACGAGAAAATTGAGAATTTTGTATATTTAGATTTAGAATTTTTTTTTTGAATTTTATAAATAATTAAAAAAAATTTATGTTGAATTAATTTGAATTTACTTTTCTATCAAATTAATAGAAAAATAATTGATAATTTATTAAATAAATGTAAAAAAATAATACATATTTAAATACTGCGTACTCAGCTATTTATCAGTTAAATTATAATATTAAAATAATAATATAAATATGTATTAATAAATTTTTAATTTCTTCCAAAACATAACTTAATATCAAATGAGTTCAGCACTTACGGATATTCTGGTCATAAATGTTACAATATATTGTCTACCTACATTAAGAAATATTCAATTAACTCTAACGTTTTTTAACAATGGATCCCTAATTACAAAATTTTATTAGTTATAAGGACTTGATTACAATTTTTTAAATATAAAAATAATTTCATGACATCTTTTAATAAGACCTCAAATTTTTATTCAAATTACACTAATAATGAACTCAATTACCTCTTCTATAAATTGAGTTCACAGATAGTAGATTTCATAAGAATTCTACTTTACTACTTTCTCAGAGAGGGGTGAAGAAAGAAAGATGACCCTTTGCAGCTGCAAAACATGCATGCAAATTTGCATCATGTGTACAGTTCTTCTAGCAATTTTATCAATTGGGGTACTTTTTTTTCTGTGTGGCCTTGAATCCTCAACTGATAATGTATTTGTGTTTATGTGTTGTTCCTTTTTTTTATCGTCATTTACTTTCTCTTTTCTATATGAATTTTGATGATGAACCTATTTAGAAGGGGCTTTAGTTTGTTAATTAGTCTATCCATGTCAATGTATAGATATACAATAATATAATAAATAAATAATAATAATCAATAATTGAGAAAAAGAAAGAAGACATGTAACCCCATTGTTCTTCGGTGAAAATATAATCTCATCTTTTGATTAATTATTTGCACCCTTGATGAAATCTTTTTTTTAGTATAGGATTTTACTGAATTTGATCTAACTAACCCAGCTCATTGAACTAGAGCAATCTTATTATTTATTTATTTAATTTAAATAATTTATCTTTTTTGAGAGTTCATATGTAATAGGGTTAAAACACATAATAAAATAGGCGAGGAAGGAGGAAAGGAGCAGAAGTGATGCTGGTTTAGGTGGAAGAGAATGTGAAATGAAAAAAAGAGAAAAGGTGGAAGAAGAAAGATCTTCACCATAGTATTTTTGGAGTTAAAAAATGAATGTTCAAAAAATTGTGCCCATGTCTCAAAATTAGTATTCCATCTCCTTGTATATGACACAAATATTATGTGTCTGTGTGTCACTATATCTTTTCGTCGCTATAAAAAAAAAATTGTCTTAACTAACAAAAAATAAATATGTATCACTATGTTTATATTATGTTTATCTCTTACATAGATACACGTAGGCAATAACCAAACCCAAAGAAATTTGGTCAATTGAACATTATTGGATATATTAATTGCGATTCTGAAAATATGGGAAAATTAAATAAGTCCCTCAACTTTCTCCCACACACTCATAATTCATGCCAAAATTTGGTTTTACTGATCAATAATTGAGAAAAAGAAAAAAAAAAAAAAGAAATGTAACCTCATTGTTCTTCGGTGGAAATATAATCTCATCTTTCGATTAATTATTTGCACCCTTGTTTCTGTAGATAAAATTTTTTTTAGTATAGGATTTTACTGAATTTGATCTAACTAACCCATCCCATTGAACTAGAGCAATCTTATTATTTATTTATTTAATTTCAATAATTTATCTCTGATTTTTTAAGAGCTCATATGTAGTAGAGTTAAAACATATAATAAAATAGGCGAGGAAGGAGGAAAGGAGGAGAGGTGATGCCGGTTTGGGTGAAAAAGAATGTGAAATGGAAAAAGGGAAAGAGGAGGAAGGAGAAAGATCCTCACCATGGTACTTTTGGAGTTAAAAAATGAATGTCTCAAAATTAGTGTTCCATCTCCTTGTACATGACACAAATATTATGTCTCTGTGCCTCACTATATCATTTCGCTTCTATAGAAAGATATGTCTATGTATCACTAACAAAAAGATAAATATGTATCACTATGTTTATATCTATGTTTATCTCTTAGATAGGTATATAGTACGCACTAACCAAACCCAAATAAATTGTCAATTGAAAATTATATATATTAACTGCGACTCTGAAAATATGCGAAAATTAAATAAGTTCCTTAACTTTTTCACACACACTTATAATTCATGCCAAAATTTAGTAACTAATGATTTGGCTCGACAGGCGATAATTCATGATTCGAATTACACAGAGTGGATCCTCCTCTCATCTTTCTTATGTAATTTATGTTGATCAGCAACCCAATGTTTTGAGTTGCTAGTTTTTTTTGTTTTCTTTCTTTAGTAAAAAAAAAACACACCCATAATTCATGCCAAAATTTGGTTTTGGATCCACTCTCTAGAATTATTGGTTCAAATTCAATTTTATAGTGCATATTTCACTTTATCTAATCTCTATTATCATTTGAACAATAAAACGAAACTATTCAATATTATATTACCCATTCCTAACCCTCTTTGATTCTTAAGTTTTGTAAATCTCCCATGCATATTAACACATGCATGATTATGCCACCTTAAAATATATAATTATAAATATCACAAATTTTGTTTAAACAAATTGCTTAAGTTCCTAACTCTGAAGAGGAAATAAAAATACCTTGAGAGTACAATCAGAGTACATAAATAAGACTACATAATATAATTATAGATATCATATATAAAAGTTAAATGAATAAAGTAACTTTGTGTTATTGTCCTTATAACCTTACTTAAATAATATAGTTATTCTTTATCGATGAAATCAATATTCAATTAACTTTAACGTTTTTTAAATGTAACGTTTTTTTTTCCAACATTTTTTAACCATATATCCCTAATTACAAAATTTTATAGATTGTAAGGACTTGATTACAATTTTTTAAATGTAAGGAACACTTCCATGCCATTTTCTAATAGGACCCCAAATTTTTATTCAAATTACACTAACAATGAACACAATCACCTCTTTTGTATATATGATGAGAAATATTTAATTAACTCTAATGTTTTTTAAACGTAACGTTTTTTAACAATAGATCCTTAATTAAAAAATTTTATTAATTATAAGAACTTGATTACAATTTTTTAAAGATAAAAATAATTTGATGAAATCTTTTGATAGGATCCCAAATTTTTATTCAAATTACACTAATAATGAACTCAATTACCTCTTCTATAAATTGAGTTCACAGATAGTAGATTTCATAAGAATTCTACTTTACTCCTTTCTCAAAGAGGGGTGAAGAAAGGAAGAAAGCTGACCCCTTTCAGCTGCAAAACTTGCATGCAAATTTGCATTATTTGTACAGTTCTTCTAGCAATTTTATCAATTGGGGTACTTCTTTTCTGTGTGGCCTTGAATCCTCAATTGATAATGTATCTGTGTCTCTGTGTTGTTCCGTTTTTCATCATTGTTTACTCTCTCTTTTTCTGTATGAATTTTGATGATGAACCTATTTAGAGAGGGCTTTAGTTTGTTAATTAGTCTATCCATGTCAATGTATGGGTATACAATAATATAATAAATAAATAATAATAATGATCAATAATTGAAAAAAAGAAAGAAGAGATGTAATCTCATTGCTCTTTGCTGGAAATATAATATCATCTTTCGAATTAATTATTTGCACTCTTGATGAAATCTTTTTTAGTATAGGATTTTACTGAATTTGATCTAACTAACCCAACCCCATTCAACTAGAGCAATTTTATTATTTATTTATTTAATTTAAATAATTTATCTTTTTTGACAGTTTATATGTAATAGGGTTAAAACACATAATAAAATAGGCGAGGAAGGAAGAAAGGAGGAGAGGTGATGCTGGTTTGGGTGGAAGAGAACGTGAAATGAAAAAAAGGGAAAAAGAAGGAAGGAAAAAGATCCTCACTATGGTACTTTTGGAGTTAGAAAATGAATGCTCAAAAAATTGTGCCCACGTCTCAAAATTAGTGTTCCATTTCCTTGTACATGACACAAATATTATGTCTCAATGTGTCACTGTATCCTTTCGTCTTTATAAAAAAATTTGTCTTAACTAACAAAAAGATAAATATATATCATTATGTTTATATTATGTTTATCTCTTAGAAAAATACACCTACGCACTAACCAAACCTAAAGAAATTTGGTCAATTGAACATTATTGTATATATTAACTGCGATTCTGAAAATATGAGAAAATTAAATAAGTCCCTCAACTTTCTCCCACACACCCATAATTCATGCCAAAATTTGGTTTTGGATCCACTCTCTAGAATTTTTGGTTCATGTACCATTTTACAGTGCATACAATAATGATCAAAATTGAGAAAAAGAAAGAATAGATGTAACCTCATTGCTCTTCGGTGAAAATAGAATCTCATCTTTAGATTAATTATTTGCACCCTTGTTTCTGTAGATAAAATCTCTTTTTAGTATAGGGTTTTCCTGAATTTGATCTAACTAACCCATCCATTGAACTAGAGCAATCTTATTATTTATTTATTTAATTTCAATAATTTATCTCTGATTTTTTAAGAGCTCATATGTAGCAGGGTTAAAACACATAATAAAATAAGCGAGAAAGGAGGAAAGGAGGAGAGGTGATGCCGGTTTCGGAAAAGAATGTGAAATGGAAAAAGGGAAAGAGAAAGAAGGAGAAAGATCCTCACCATGGTACTTTTGGAGTTAAAAAATAAATGTCTCAAAATTAGTGTTCCGTCTT